>CAJHQP010001126.1:77992-130192 GCA_905132765.1 Moricandia arvensis
GTGAGAAGCATGATTTGGAACCATTAATTAGTGGACAATCACCAGCAAGGTTAATAAATCTCATAGGAGCTAAGAGAAAGAAGCTATCCCACGTTTTATTCCAGTGATTCAAGATTAGCATGTTCACGAATATGGCAATATCTACATGATTCTAATCAAACCACGAGGAACCAAAATGAAAGAATCATGATTTGAAACCATTAATCAGTGGACAGTGACCAGGAAGTTGAATAAATCTCAGGATTTAAGAGGAAGAAGCTATCCCACTTTCTATTCCAGTTATTCAAGATTAGCATTTTCAGACATATGACAATAACTTCATGATTCTAATCAAACTAGGACACATGAAGTTGAATAAATCTCATAGGAGTTAAGAGGAAGAAGCTATCTCACTTTCTATTCAGGTGAATCCGGATTAGCATGTTCGGACATATGGCAATATCTTCATCTTTCTAATCAAACCAGGAGGAACCAAGATGTAAGAAGCATGATTTCGAACCATTAATTAGTGGACAATCACCAGGAAGTTGAATAAATATCATAGGAGTTATGAGGAAGAAACTATCCCACTTTCTATTCTAATGATTCAAGTTTAGTATGATCGGACCTATGGCAATATCTTCATGATTCTAAACAATCCAGGAGGAAGAAAGATGTATGAAGCATGATTTAAAACAATTAATTAGTGGACAATCACCAGAAAGTTGAATAAATCTCATAGGAGTTAAGAGGAAGAAGCTATCCCACTTTTTGTTCCAATGATTCTACCTTAGCATGTTCAGGAATATGGCAATATCTTCAAGAATCTAATAAAAGCACGAGGAACCAAGATGTAAGAAGAATGATTTGGAACCATTAAACAATGGACAGTGACCAGGAAGTTGAATAAATCTCATAGGATTTATGAGGTAGAAGCTATCCCACTTTCTATTCCAGTGATTCAAGATTAGTATGTTCGGACATATGGCAATATGTTCAAGAATCTAATCAAACCACGAGGAACCAAGATATAAGAAGCATGATTTGGAATCAAGATGTAAGAAGCATGATTTGGAACCACTAATCAGTGGACAATGACGAGGAAGTTGAATAAATCACAGGAGTTAAGAGGAAGAAGCTATCCCACTTCTATTCATGTGATTCCAGATTAGCATGTTCAAACATATGACAATATTTTCATGATTCTAATCAAAGCACGAGGAACCAAGATGTAAGAAGCATGATTTGGAACCATTAATCAGTGAAAAGTGACCAGGAAGTTGAATAAATCTCATAGGAGTTATGAGGTAGAAGCTATCCCACTTTCTATTCCAGTGATTAAAGATTAGCGTGTTCGGACATATGGCAATATCTTCATGATTCTCATCAAACCACAAGTAAGCAAGATGTGAGAAGCATGATTTGGAACCATTAATTAGTGGACAATCACCAGGAAGGTTAATAAATCTCATAGGAGTTAAAAGAAAGAAGCTATCCCACTTTTTATTCCAGTGATTCAAGATTAGCATGTTCACGAATATGGCAATATCTTCATGATTCTAATCAAACCACGAGGAACCAAAATGAAAGAATCATGATTTGAAACCATTAATCAGTGGACAGTGACCAGGAAGTTGAATAAATCTCAGGAGTTAAGACGAAGAAGCTATCCCACTTTCTATTCCAGTTATTCAAGATTAGCATGTTCAGACATATGACAATAACTTCATAATTCTAATCAAACCAGGAGGACCCATGAAGTTGAATAAATCTCACAGGAGTTAAGAGGAAGAAGCTATCCCACTTTCTATTTAGGTGAATCTGGATTAGCATGTTTGGACATATGGCAATATCTTCATCTTTCTAATCAAACCAGGAGGAACCAAGATGTAAGAAGCCTGATTTGGAACCATTAATTAGTGGAGAATCACCAGGAAGTTGAATAAATATCATAGGAGTTATGAGGAAGAAGCTATCCCACTTTCTATTCTAGTGATTCAAGTTTAGCATGATCGGACATATGACAATATCTTCATGATTCTAAACAAACCAGGAGGAAGCAAGATGTATGAAGCATGATTTGGAACCATTAATTAGTGGACAATCACCAGGAAGTTGAATAAATCTCATAGGAGTTAAGAGGAAGAAGCTATCCCACTTTTTATTCCAATGATTCAAGATTAGCATGTTCAGGAACATGGAATATCTTCAAGAATCTAATTAAACCACGAGGAACCAGGATGTAAGAAGAATGATTTGGAACCATTAAATAGTGGACAATGACAAGGAAGTTAAATAATTCTCATAGGAGTTATGAGGTAGAAGCTATCCCACTTTCTATTCAAGTGATACAAGATTAGCCTGTTTTGACATATGACAATATCTTTATGATTTTAATCAAACCACGAGGAACCAAGATGTAAGAAGCATGATGTGGAACCATTAATCTGTGGACAGTGACTAGGAAGTTGAATAAATCTCAGGAGTTAAGAGGAAGAAGCTATCCCACTTCTATCACGTGATTCAAGATTAGGCTGTTCAAACATATAACAATATTTTCATGATTCTAATCAAACAAGGAGGACCCATGATGTAAGAAGCATGATTTGGAACCATTAATCAGTTGAAAATAACTATGAAGTTGAATAAATCTCATAGGAGTTAAGAGGAAGAAGCTATCCCACTTTTTAGTCCATTGGTTCAAGATTAGACTGTTCTGACATATGGCAATATCTTCATGATTTTAATCAAACCATGAGGAGCCAATATGTAAGAAGCATGATTTGGAACCCTCAATTACTGGACAATCACCAGGAAGTTGAATAAATCTTATATGAGTTAAGAGGAAGAAGCTATCCCACTTTTTATTCCACTGATTCAAGATTAGCATGTTCAGACATATGACCATATCTTCATGATTCTAATAAAACCACGAGGAACCAAGATGAAAGAAGAATTATTGGGTACCATTTATCAGTGGACAGGGACCATGAAGTTGAATAAATCTCAGAGGAGTTTTGAGGACGAAGGAATCCCACTTTCTATTTCAATGATTCAAGATTAGCATGATCGGACATATATCAATATCTTCATGATTCTAATCAAACCAGGAGGAAATAAGATGGAAGAAGCATGATTTGCAACCATTAATCAGTGAAAAGTGACCAGTAACTTGAATAAATCTCATACGAGTTATGAGGTAGAAGCTATCCCACTTTCTATTCCAATGATTCAAGATTACCATGTTCGGACATATGACAATATCTTCATAATTCTAATCAAACCAGGAGGAACCAAGATGTAAGAAGCATGATTTGGAACCATTAATCAGTGGATAATGACGAGGAAGTTGAATAAATCTAATAGGAGTTAAGAGGAAGAAGCTATCCCACTTTTTATTCCAGTGATTCAAGATTAGCCTTTTCCGACACATGGCAATATCTTCATAATTCTAATCAAAGCAGGAGGAGAAAAGATCTAAGAAGCATGATTTGGAACCCTTAATTATTGGACAATCTCTAGGAAGTTGAATAAATCTCATAGGAGTTAAAAGGAAGAAGCTATCCCAATTTTTATTCCAGTGATTCAAGATTAGCATGTTCAGACATATGGCAATATCTTTATGATTCTAATCAAACCACGAGGAACCAAGATGAAAGAAGCATGATTTGGAACCATTAATCAGTGGACAGTGACCAAGAAGTTGAATATATCTCAGAGGAGTTAAGAGGAAGAAGCTATCCCACTTTCTATTCCAGTGATTCAAGATTAGCATGTTCGGACATATGGCAATATCTTCATGATTCTCATCAAACCACAAGTAAGCAAGATGTGAGAAGCATGATTTGGAACCATTAATCAGTGGATAATCACCAGGAAGGTTAATAAATCTCATAGGAGTTAAGAGAAAGAAGCTATCCCACTATTTATTCCAGTGATTCAAAATTAGCATGTTCACGAATATGGCAATATAATCAAACCACGAGGAACCATGATGTAAGAAGCATGATTTAAAATCATTAATCAGTGGACAATAACCATGAAGTTTAATAAATCTCATAGGAGTTATGAGGAGGAACCTATCCCACTATCTATTCCAGTGATTCAAGATTAGCTTTTTCAGACATTTGTTAATATCTTCATGATTCTAATCAAACCAGGAGAAACCAAGATGTAAGAAGCATGATTTGGAACCATTAATCAGTGAAAAGTGACCAGGAAGTTGAGTAAACCACATAGGAGTTATGAGGTATAAGCTATCCCACTTTTTATTCCAGTGATTCAAGATTAGCATGTTCGGACATATGGCAATATCTTCATGATTCTCATCAAACCACAAGTAAGCAAGATGTAAGAAGCATAATTTGGAACCATTAATCAGTGGACAATGACCAGGAAGTTGAATAAATCACAGGAGTTAAGAGGAAGAAGCTATCCCACTTCTATTCACGTGATTCAAGATTAGCCTGTTCAAACATATGACAATATTTTAATGATTCTAATCAAACCAGGAGGACCCATGATGTAAGAAGCATGATTTGGAACCATTAATCAGTAGAAAATAACCATGAAGTTGAATAAATCTCATAGGAGTTAAGAGGAAGAAGCTATCCCATTTTTTATTCCAATGATTCAAGATTAACATGTTCACACATATAGATATATCTTCATGATTCTAATCAGACCAGGAGAAACCATGATGTAAGAAGCATGATTTAAAACCATTAATCAGTGGACAATAACCATGAAGTTTAATATATCTCATAGGAGTTATGAGGAGGAACCTATCCCATTATCTATTCCAGTGATTCAAGATTAGCTTTTTCGGACATTTGTTAATATCTTCATGATTCTAATCAAACCAGGAGAAACCAAGATGTAAGAAGCATGATTTGGAACCATTAATCAGTGAAAAGTGACCAGGAAGTTGAGTAAATCACATTGGAGTTATGAGGTATAAGCTATCCCACTTTCTATTCCAGTGATTCAAGATTAGCATGTTCGGACATATGGCAATATCTTCATGATTCTCATCAAACCACAAGTAAGCAAGATGTAAGAAGCATAATTTGCAACCATTAGTCAGTGGAAAATGACCAGGAAGTTGAATAAATCACAGGAGTTAAGAGGAAGAAGCTATCCCACTTCTATTCACGTGATTCAAGACTGGCTTCTTCAAATATATGACAATATTTTAATGATTCTAATCAAACCAGGAGGACCCATGATGTAAAAAGCATGATTTGGAACCATTAATCAGTAGAAAATAACCATGAAGTTCAATAAATCTCATAGGAGTTAAGAGGAAGAAGCTATCCCACTTTTTATTCCAATGATTCAAGATTAACATGTTCACACATATAGCAATATCTTCATGATTCTAATAAGACCAGGAGAAACCATGATGTAAGAAGCATGATTTAAAACCATTAATCAGTGGACAATAACCATGAAGTTTAATAAATCTCATAGGAGTTATGAGGAGAAACCTATCCCACTATCTATTCCAGTGATTCAAGATTAGCTTTTTCGGACATTTGTTAATATCTTCATGGTTCTAATCAAACCAGGAGAAACCAAGATGTAAAAAGAATGATTTGGAACCATTAATCAGTGAAAAGTGACCAGGAAGTTGAGTAAATCACATAGGAGTTATGAGGTAAAAGCTATCCCACTTTCTATTCCACTGATTCAAGATTAACATGTTCGGACATATGGCAATATCTTCATGATTCTCATCAAACCACAAGTAAGCAAGATGTGAGAAGCATGATTTGCAACCATTAATTAGTGGACAATCACCAGGAAGGTTAATAAATCTCATAGGAGTTAAGAGAAAGAAGCTATCCACTTTTTATTCCAATGATTCAAGATTAGCATGTTCACGAATACGGCAATTTCTTCATAATTCTAATCAAACCACGAGGAACCAAAATGAAAGAATCATGATTTGAAACCATTAATCAGTGGACAGTGACCAGGAAGTTGAATAAATCTCAGGAGTTAAGAGGAAGAAGCTATCCTACTTTCTATTCCAGTTATTTAAGATTAGCATGTTCAGACATATGACAATAACTTCATGATTCTAATCAAACCAGGAGGACCCATGAAGTTGAATAAATCTCACAGGAGTTAAGAGGAAGAAGCTATCCCACTTTCTATTCAGGTGAATCCGGATTAGCATGTTCGGACATATGGCAATATCTTCATCTTCCTAATCAAACCCGGAGGAACCAAGATGTAAGAATCATGATTTAGAACCATTAATTAGTGGACAATCACCAGGAAGTTGAATAAATCTCATAGGAGTTAAGAGGAAGAAGCTATCCCACTTTTTATTCCAGTGATTCAAGATTAGCATGTTCAGACATATGACAATATCTTCATGATTCTAATCAAACCACAAGGAACCAAGATGAAAGAAGCATGATTTGGAACCATTAATCAGTGGAAAATAACCATGAAATTGAATAAATCTCATAGGAGTTAAGAGGAAGAAGCTATCCCACTTTTTATTCCAATGATTCAAGATTAACATGTTCACACATATAGCAATATCTTCATGATTCTAATCAAACAAGGAGGAACCATGATGTAAGAAGCATGATTTAAAACCATTAATCAGTGGACAATAACCATGAAGGTTAATAAATCTCATAGGAGTTAAGAGAAAAAAGCTATCCCACTTTTTATTCCAGTGATTCAAAATTAGCATGTTCACGAATATGGCAATATCTTCATGATTCTAATCAAACCACGAGGAACCAAAGTAAAAGAATCATGATTTGAAACCAGTAATAAGTGGACAGTGACCAGGAAGTTGAATAAATCTCAGGAGTTAAGAGGAAGAAGCTATCCCACTTTCTATTCCAGTTATTCAAGATTAGCATGTTCAAACATATGACAATAACTTCATGATTCTAATCAAACCAGGAGGACCCATGAAGTTGAATAAATCTCACAGGAGTTAAGAGGAAGTTGCTATCACACTTTCTATTCAGGTGAATCCGGATTAGCATGTTCGGACATATGGCAATATCTTCATCTTTCTAATCAAACAAGGAGGAACCAAGATGTAAGAATCATGATTTGGAACCATTAATTAGTGGACAATCACCAGGAAGTTGAATAAATGTCATAGGAGTTATGAGGAAGAAGCTATCCCACTTTCTATTCTAGTGATTCAACTTTAGTATGATCGGACATATGGCAATATCTTCATGATTCTAAACAAAGCAGGAGGAAGCAAGATGTATGAAGCATGATTTGGAACCATTAATTAGTGGAAAATCACCAGGAAGTTGAATAAATCTCATAGGAGTTAAGAGGAAGAAGTTATCCCACTTTTTATTCCAATGATTCAAGATTAGCATGTTCAGGAATTTGGCAATATCTTCAAGAATATAATTAAAGCACGAGGAACCAAGATGTAAGAAGAATGATTTGGAACCATTAAATAGTGGACAGTGACCAGGAAGTTGAATAAATCTCATAGGAGTTACGAGGTAGAAGCTATCCCACTTTTTATTCAAGTGATACAAGATTAGCCTGTTCAGACATATGACAATAACTTCATGATTCTAATCGAACGAGGAGGACCCATGAAGTTGAATAAATCTCATAGGAGTTAAGAGGAAGAAGCTATCCCACTTTCTATTTATGTGAATCCGGATTAGCCTGTTCGGACATATAGAAATATCTTCATCTTTCTAATCAAACAAGGAGGAACCAAGATGTAAGAAGCATGATTTGGAACTAATAATCATGATTAGAATGTTCGGACATATGGCAATATCTTCATGATTCTAATCAAATCACAAGTCAGCAAGATGTGAGAAGCATGTTTTGGAACAATTAATTAGTGGACAATCAACAAGAAGTTGAATAAATCTCATAGGAGTTAAGAGGAAGAAGCTATCCCACTTTTTAGTCAAGTGATTCAAGATTAGACTGTTCTGACATATGATAATATCTTCCTGATTTTAATCAAAACAGGAGGAGCCAATATGTAAGAAGCATGATTTGGAACCCTCAATTAGTGGACAATCACCAGGAAGTTGAATAAATCTTATATGAGTTAAGAGGAAGAACCTATCCCACTTTTTATTCCACTGATTCAAGATCAGACATATGGCAATATCTTCATGATTCTAATAAAACCACGAGGAACCAAGATGAAAGAAGCATGATTGGGTACCATTTATCAGTGGACAGTGACCAGGAAGTTGAATAAATCTCAGAGGAGTTAAGAGGAAGAAGCTATCCCACTTTCTATTTCATGGATTCAAGATTAGCATGATCGGACATATAGCAATATCTTCATGATTCTAAACAAACAAGGAGGAAATAAGATGTAAGAAGCATGCTTTGGAACCATTAATAGTGAAAAGTGACTAGGAAGTTGAATAAATCTCATACGAGTTATGAGGTAGAAGCTATCCCACTTTCTATTCTAATGATTCAAGATCACCATGTTCGGACATATGACAATATCTTCATGATTCTAATCAAACCAGGAGGAACCAAGATGTAAGAAGCATGATTTGGAACTAATAATCAGTGAAAAGTGACCACGAAGTTGAATAAATCTCAAAGGAGTTATGAGGTAGAAGCTATCCCACTTTCTATTCCAGTGATTCAAGATTAGCATGTTCGGACATATGGCAATATCTTCATGATTCTCATCAAACCACAAGTAAGCAAGATGTGAGAAGCATGATTTGGAACCATTAATCAGTGGATAATCACCAGGAAGGTTAATAAATCTCATAGGAGTTAAGAGAAAGAAGCTATCCCACTATTTATTCCAGTGATTCAAAATTAGCATGTTCACGAATATGGCAATATAATCAAACCACGAGGAACCATGATGTAAGAAGCATGATTTAAAATCATTAATCAGTGGACAATAACCATGAAGTTTAATAAATCTCATAGGAGTTATGAGGAGGACCTATCCCACTATCTATTCCAGTGATTAAGGATTAGCTTTTTCGGACATTTGTTAATATCTTCATGATTCTAATCAAAAGGAACCAAGATGTAAAAAGCATGATTTGGAACCATTAATCAGTGAAAAGTGACCGGGAAGTTGAATAAATCTCATAGGAGTTATGAGGTAGAAGCTATCCCACTTTATATTCCAATGATTCAAGATTAGCATGTTCGGACATATGGCAATATCTTCATGATTCTCATCAAACCACAAGTAAGAGAGATGTGAGAAGCATGATTTGGAACCATTAATTAGTGAAAAATCACCAGGAAGTTGAATAAATCTCATAAGAGTTAAGAGGAAGCTATCCCACTTTTTAGTCCAGTGATTCAAGATTAGACTGCTCCGACATATGGCAATATCTTCATGATTTTAATCAAACCAGGAGGAGCCAATATGTAAGAAGCATGATTTGGAACCTTCAATTATTGGACAATCACCAGAAAGTTGAATAAATCTTATAGGAGTTAAGAGGAAGAAGCTATCCCACTTTTTATTCCACTGATTGAAGATTAGCATGTTCAGACATATGGCAATATCTTAATTATTCTAATAAAACCACGAGGAACCAAGGTGAAAGAAGCATGATTGGGAACCATTTATTAGTTGACAGTGACCAGGAAGTTGAATAAATCTCAGAGGAGTTAAGAGGAAGAAGTTATCTCACTTTTTATTTCAGTGACCAGGAAGTTGAATAAATCTCAGAGGAGTTAAGAGGAAGAAGTTATCTCACTTTCTATTCCAATGATTCAAGATTACAATGATCGGACACATGACAATATCTTCATGATTTTAATCAAACCAGGAGGAACTAAGATGTAAGAAGCATGATTTGGAACCATTAATCAGTGAAAAGTGACCACGAAGTTGAATAAATCTCATAGAGTTATGAGGTAGAAGTTATCGCACTTTCTATTCCAGTGATTCAAGATTAGCATGTTCGGACATATGGAATTATCTTCATGATTATAATCAAATCACAAGTAAGCAAGATGTGAGAAGCATGATTTGGAACCATTAATCAGTGGATAATCACCAGGAAGGTTAATAAATCTCATAGGAGTTAAGAGAAAGAAGCTATCCCACTATTTATTCCAGTGATTCAAAATTAGCATGTTCACGAATATGGCAATATCTTCATGATTCTAATCAAACCACGAGGAACCAAAATAAAAGAATCATGATTTGAAACCAGTAATCAGTGGACAGTGACCAGGAAGTTGAATAAATCTCAGGAGTTAAGAGGAAGAAGCTATCCCACTTTCTATTCCAGTTATTCAAGATTAGCATTTTCAGACATATGACAATAACTTCATGATTCTAATCAAACTAGGAGGACACATGAAGTTGAATAAATCTCATAGGAGTTAAGAGGAAGAAGCTATCCCACTTTCTATTCAGGTGAATCCGGATTAGCATGTTCGGACATATGGCAATATCTTCATCTTTCTAATCAAACCAGGAGGAACCAAGATGTATGAAGCATGATTTCGAACCATTAATTAGTGGACAATCACCAGGAAGTTGAATAAATATCATAGGAGTTATGAGGAAGAAGCTATCCCACTTTCTATTCTAGTGATTCAAGTTTAGCATGATCGGACATATGGCAATATCTTCATGATTCTAAACAAAGCAGGAGGAAGCAAGATGTATGAAGCATGATTTGGAACCATTAATTAGTGGACAATCACCAGGAAATTGAATAAATCTCATAGGAGTTAAGAGGAAGAAGCTATCCCACTTTTTATTCCAATGATTCAAGATTAGCATGTTCAGGAATATGGCAATATCTTCAAGAATCTAATTAAACCACGAGGAACCAAGATGTAAGAAGAATGATTTGGAACCATTAAATAGTGGACAGTGACCAGGAAGTTGAATAAATCTCATAGGAGTTATGAGGTAGAAGCTATCCCACTTTCGATTCAACTGATACAAGATTAGCCTGTTCTGAAATATGATAATATCTTCATGATTCTAATCAAACCACGAGGAACCAAGATGTAAGAAGCATGATGTGGAACCATTAATATGTGGACAGTGACTAGGAAGTTGAATAAATCTCAGGAGTTAAGAGGAAGAAGCTATCCCACTTTCTATTCAGTGATACAAGATTAGCCAGTTCAGACATATGACAATAACTTCATGATTCTAATCAAACGAGGAGGAACCAAGATGTAAGAAGCATGATTTAGAACCATTAACTGTTGGACAATCACCAGAAAGTTGAATAAATCTCATAGGAGTTATGAGGAGGAACCTATCCCACTATCTATTCCACTGATTCAAGATTAGCTTTTTCGGACATTTGTTAATATCTTCATGATTCTAAGGAGGAAACAAGATGTAAGAATCATGATTTGGAACCATTAATCAGTAAAAGTGACCTGGGAGTTGAATAAATCTCATTTCATAGGAGTTATGAGGTAGAAGCTATCCCACTTTCTATTCCAGTGATTCAATATTAGCCTGCTTGGACATATGACAATATCTTCATGATTCAAATCAAATCACTAGGAACCAAGATGTAAGAAGCATGTTTTGGAACCATTAATCAGTGGACAGTGACCAGGAAGTTGAATAAACCTTAGGAGTTAAGAGGAAGAAGCTATCCCACTTCTATTCACGTGATTCAAGATTAGTCTGTTCAAACATATGACAGTATTTTCATGATTCTAATCAAACCAGGAGGACACATGATGTAAGAAGCATGATTTGGAACCATTAATCAGTGGAAAATAACCATGAAGTTGAATAAATCTCATAGGAGTTAAGAGGAAGAAGCTATCCCACTTTTTATTCCAATGATTCAAGATTAACATGTTCACACATATAGCAATATCTTCATGATTCTAATCAAACCAGGAGGAACCATGATGTAAGAAGCATGATTTAAAATCATTATTCAGTGGACAATAACCATGAAGTTTAATAAATCTCATAGGAGTTATGAGGAGGACCTATCCTACTATCTATTCCAGTGATTAAGGATTAGCTTTTTCGGACATTTGTTAATATATTCATGATTCTAATCAAAAGGAACCAAGATGTAAAAAGCATGATTTGGAACCATTAATCAGTGAAAAGTGACAGGGAAGTTGAATAAATCTCATAGGAGTTATGAGGTAGAAGCTATCCCACTTTATATTCCAATGATTCAAGATTAGCATGTTCGGACATATAGCAATATCTTCATGATTCTCATCAAACCACAAGTAAGAGAGATGTGAGAAGCATGATTTGGAACCATTAATTAGTGAAAAATCACCAGGAAGTTGAATAAATCTCATAAGAGTTAAGAGGAAGCTATCCCACTTTTTAGTCCAGTGATTCAAGATTAGACTGCTCCGACATATGGCAATATCTTCATGATTTTAATCAAACCAGGAGGAGCCAATATGTAAGAAGCATGATTTGGAACCTTCAATTATTGGACAATCACCAGAAAGTTGAATAAATCTTATAGGAGTTAAGAGGAAGAAGCTATCCCACTTTTTATTCCACTGATTGAAGATTAGCATGTTCAGACATATGGCAATATCTTAATTATTCTAATAAAACCACGAGGAACCAAGATGAAAGAAGCATGATTGGGAACCATTTATTAGTTGACAGTGACCTGGAAGTTGAATAAATCTCAGAGGAGTTAAGAGGAAGAAGCTATCTCACTTTTTATTTCAGTGACCAGGAAGTTGAATAAATCTCAGAGGAGTTAAGGGGAAGAAGTTATCTCACTTTCTATTCCAGTGATTCAAGATTACAATGATCGGACACATGACAATATCTTCATGATTTTAATCAAAGCAGGAGGAACTAAGATGTAAGAAGCATGATTTGGAACCATTAATCAGTGAAAAGTGACCACGAAGTTGAATAAATCTCATAGAGTTATGAGGTAGAAGCTATCGCACTTTCTATTCCAGTGATTCAAGATTAGCATGTTCGGACATATGGAATTATCTTCACGATTATAATCAAATCACAAGTAAGCAAGATGTGAGAAGCATGATTTGGAACCATTAATTAGTGGACAATCAACAGGAAGTTGAATAAATCTCATAGGAGTTAAGAGGAAGAAGCTATCCCACTTTCTATTTCAGTGATTCAAGATTAGCATGATCGGACATATAGCAATATCTTCATGATTCTAAACAAACCAGGAGGAAATAAGATGTAAGAAGCATGCTTTGGAACCATTAATCAGTGAAAAGTGACTAGGAAGTTGAATAAATCTAATAGGAGTTAAGAGGAAGAAGCTATCCCACTTTTTATTCGAATGATTCAAGATTACCATGTTCAAACATATGACAATATCTTCATGATTCTAATCAAACCACGAGGAACCAAGATGTAAGAAGCATGATTTGGAACCATTAATCAGTGAAAAGTGAGCAGAAAGTTGAATAAATCTCATAGGATTTATGAGGTAGAAGCTATCCAACTTTCTATTCCAGTGATTCAAGATTAGCATGTTCAGACAAATGGCAATATCTTCATGATTCTAATCAAACCACAAGTAAGCAATATGTGAGAAGCATGATTTGGAACCATTAATTAGTGGACAATCACCAGGAAGTTGAATAAATCTCATAGGAGTTAAGAGGAAGAAGCTATCCCACTTTCTATTCAGGTGAATCCGGATTAGCATGTTCGGACATATGGCAATATCTTCATCTTTCTAATCAAACCAGGAGGAACCAAGATGTAAGAAGCATGATTTGGAACCATTAACTGTTGGACAATCACCAGAAAGTTGAATAAATCTCATAGGAGTTATGAGGAGGAACCTATCCCACTATCTATTCCACTGATTCAAGATTAGCTTTTTTGGACATTTGTTAATATCTTCATGATTCTAAGGAGGAAACAAGATGTAAGAATCATGATTTGGAATCATTAATCAATAAAAGTGACCAGGAAGTTGAATAAATCTCATTTCATAGGAGTTATGAGGTAGAAGCTATCCCACTTTCTATTCCAGTGATTCAATATTAGCCTGCTTGGACATATGACAATATCTTCATTTCATAGGAGTTATGAGGTAGAAGCATGTTTTGGAACCATTAATCAGTGGACAGTGACTAGGAAGTTGAATAAACCTTAGGAGTTAAGAGGAAGAAGCTATCCCACTTCTATTCACGTGATTCAAGATAAGTCTGTTCAAACATATGACAGTATTTTCATGATTCTAATCAAACCAGGAGGACACGTGATGTAAGAAGCACGATTTGGAACCATTAATCAGTGGAAAATAACCATGAAGATGAATAAATCTCATAGGAGTTAAGAGGAAGAAGCTATCCCACTTTTTATTCCAATGATTCAAGATTAACATGTTCACACATATAGCAATATCTTCATGATTCTAATCAAACCAGGAGGAACCATGATGTAAGAAGCATGATTTAAAATCATTAATCAGTGGACAATAACCATGAAGTTTAATAAATCTCATAGGAGTTATGAGGAGGACCTATCCCACTATCTATTCCAGTGATTCAAGATTATCTTTTTCGGACATTTGTTAATATCTTCATGATTCTAATCAAACCAGGAGGAACCAAGATGTAAAAATCATGATTTGGAACCATTAATCAGTGAAAAGTGACCGGGAAGTTGAATAAATCTCATAGGAGTTATGAGGTAGAAGCTATCCCACTTTATATTCCAATGATTCAAGATTAGCATGTTCGGACATATGGCAATATCTTCATGATTCTCATCAAACCACAAGTAAGAGAGATGTGAGAAGCATGATTTGGAACCATTAATTAGTGAAAAATCACCAGGAAGTTGAATAAATCTAATAAGAGTTAAGAGGAAGAAGCTATCCCACTTTTTAGTCCAGTGATTCAAGATTAGACTGCTCCGACATATGGCAGTATCTTCATGATTTTAATCAAACCAGGAGGAGCCAATATGTAAGAAGCATGATTTGGAACCTTCAGTTATTGGACAATCACCAGAAAGGTTAATAAATCTTATAGGAGTTAAGAGAAAGAAACTATCCCACTTTTTATTCCACTGATTGAAGATTAGCATGTTCAGACATATGGCAATATCTTCAATATTCTAATAAAACCACGAGGAACCAAGATGAAAGAAGCATGATTGGGAACCATTTATTAGTTGACAGTGACCAGGAAGTTGAATAAATCTTAGAGGAGTTAAGAATAAGAAGCTATCTCACTTTTTATTTCAGTGACCAGGAAGTTGAATAAATCTTAGAGAAGTTAAGAGGAAGAAGTTATCCCACTTTCTATTCCAGTGATTCAAGATTAGCATGATCGGACACATGACAATATATTCATGATTCTAATCAAACCAGGAGGAACTAAGATGTAAGAAGCATGATTTGGAACCATTAATCAGTGAAAAGTGACTAGGAAGTTGAATAAATCTCAGAGGAGTTATAAGGTAGAAGCTATCCCGCTTTCTATTCCAATGATTCAAGATTACCATGTTCAAACATATGACAATATCTTCATGATTCTAATCAAACACGAGGAACCAAGATGTAAGAAGCATGATTTGGAACCATTAATCTGTGAAAAGTGAGAAGAAAGTTGAATAAATTTCATAGGATTTATGAGGTAGAAGCTATCCAACTTTATATTCCAGTGATTCAAGATTAGCATGTTTAGACAAATGGCAATATTTTCATGATTCTAATCAAACCACAAGTAAGCAATATGTGAGAAGCATGATTTGTAACCATTAATTAGTGGACAATCACCAGGAAGTTGAATAAATCTCATAGGAGTTAAGAGGAAGAAGCTATCCCACCTTTTAGTCTAGTGATTCAAGATTAGACTGTTCTGAAATATGGCAATATCTTCATGATTTTAATCAAACCAGGAGGAGCCAAGATGTAAGAAGCATGATTTGGAACCCTCAATTAGTGTACAATCACCAGGAAGTTGAATAAATCTTATAGGAGTTAAGAGGATGAAGCTATCCCACTTTTTATTCCACTGATTCAAGATTAGCATGTTCAGACATATGGCAATATCTTCATGATTCTAATAAAACCACGAGGAACCAAGATGAAAGAAGCATGATTGGGAACCATTTATCAGTGGACAGTGATCAGGAAGTTGAATAAATCTCAAAGGAGTTAAGAGGAAGAAGCTATCCCACTTTCTATTCCAGTCATTCAAGATTAGCATGATCGGACATATGGCAATATATTCATGATTCTAATCAAACCAGGAGGAACCAAGATGTAAGAAACTTGATTTGGAACCATTAATCAGTGAAAAGTGACCAGGAAGTTGAATAAATCTCATAGGAGTTATGAGGTAGAAGCTATCCAACTTTTTATTCCAATGATTCAAGATTAGCATGTTCGGACAAATGGCAATATCTTCATGATTCTAATCAAACCACGAGGAACCAAAATGTAAGAAGCATGATTTGGAACTATTACTCAGTGGACAGTGACCAGGAAGTTGAATAAATCTCAGGAGTTAAGAGGAAGAAGCTATCCCACTTTCTATACCAGTGATTCAGGATTAGCATGTTCAGACATATGGAAATAACTTCATGATTCTAATCAAACCAGGAGGACCCATGAAGTTGAATAAATCTCATAGGAGTTAAGAGGAAGAATCTATCCCACTTTCTATTCAAGTGAATCCGAATTAGCCTGTTCGGACATATGGCAATATCTTCATCTTTCTAATCAAACCAAGAGGAACCAAGATGTAAGAAGCATGATTTGGAACCATTAACTGGTGGACAATCACCAGAAAGTTGAATAAATCTCATACGAGTTATGAGGAGGAACCTATCCCACTATCTATTCTAGTGAGTCAAGATTAGCTTTTTCGGATATTTGTTAATATCTTCATGATTCTAAGGAGGAACCAAGATGTAAGAATCATGATTTGGAACCATTAATCAGTGAAAAGTGACCAGGAAGTTGAATAAATCTCATCTCATAGGAGTTATGAGGTAGAAGCTATCCCACTTTCTATTCCAGTGATTCAATATTAGCCTGCTTGGACATATGACAATATATTCATGAATCAAATCAAATCACTAGGAACCAAGATGTAAGAAGCATGTTTTGGAACCATTAATCAGTGGACAGTGACCAGGAAGTTGAATAAACCTTAGAAGTTAAGAGGAAGAAGCTATCCCACTTTCTATTCTTGTGATTCAAGATTAGCATGTTCAGACATATGACAGTAACTTCATGATTCTAATCAAACCAGGAGGACCCATGAAGTTGAGTAAATCTCATAGGAGTTAAGAGGAAGAAGCTATCCCACTTTCTATTCAGGTGAATCCGGATTAGCATGTTCGGACATATGGAAATATATTCATCTTTCTAATCAAACCAGGAGGAACCAAAATGTAAGAAGCATGATTTGGAACCATTAATTAGTGGACAATCACCAGGAAGTTGAATAAATATCATAGGAGTTATGAGGAAGAAGCTGTCCTACTTTCTATTCCAGTGATTCAAGATTAGCATTATCGGACATATGGAAATATCTTCATGATTCTAGTCAAATCAGGAGGAAGCAAGATGTAAGAAGCATGATTTGGAACCATTTATTAGTGGACAATCACCAGGAAGTTGAATAAATCTCATAGGAGTTAAGAGGAAGAAACTATCCCACTTTTTATTCCTGTTATTCAAGATTAGCATGTTCCGACATATGGCAATATCTTCATGATTCTAATCAAACCAGGAGGAGCCAAGATGTAAGAAGCATGATTTGGAACACTTAATTAGTGGACAATCACCAGGAAGTTGAATAATTGTCATAGGAGTTAAGAGGAAGAAGCTATCCCACTTTTTATTCCAATGGTTAAAGATTAGCATGTTCAGACATATGGCAATATCTTAATGATTCTAATCAAACCAGGAGGAACTAAGATATAAGAAGCATGATTTGGAACCATTAATCAGTGAAAGTGACCAGGAAGTTTAATAAATAACATAGGAGTTATGAGGAAGAACCTATCCCACTTTCTATTCCAGTGATTCAAGATTAGCATTATCGGACATATGGCAATATCTTCATGATTCTAGTCAAACCAGGATGAAGCAAGATGTAGGAAGCATGACTTGGAACCATTAATTAGTGGACAATCACCAGGAAGTTGAATAAATATCATAGGAGTTAAGAGGAAGAAGCTATCCCACTTTTTATTCCAGTTATTCAAGATTAGCCTGTTCCGACATATGGCAATATCTTCATGATTTTAATCAAACAATGAGGAGACAAGATGTAAGAATCATGATTTGAAACCCTTAATTAGTTGAAAATCCCCAGGAAGTTGAATAAATCTCATAGGAGTTAAGAGGAATAAGCTATCCCACTTTTTATTTCAGTGATTCAAGATTAACATGTTCAGACATATGGCAATATCTTAATGATTCTAATCAAACCACGAGTAACCAAGATGAAAGAAGCTTGATTTGGAACCATTAATCAGTATACAGTGACCAGGAAGTTGATCAAATCTCAGAGGAGTTAAGAGGAAGAAGCTATCCCACTTTCTATTCCAGTGACTCAAGATTAGCATGTTGAGACATATAGCAATATCTTCAAGAATCCAATCAAACCACGAGGAACCAAGATGTAAGAAGCATGATTTGGAACCATTAATCAGTGGACAGTGACTAGGAAGTTGAATAAATCACATGAGTTAAGAGGAAGAAGCTATCCCACTTTCTATTCCAATGATTCAAGATTAGCCTGTTCAGATATATGACAATATCTTCATGATTCTAATTAAACCAGGATGACCCATGATGTAAGAAGCATGATTTGGAACTATTAATCAGTGGACAATAACTATGAAGTTTAATAAATCTCATAGGAGTTAAGAGGAAGAAGCTATCCCACTTTTTATTCCAATGATTCAGTACATTTGTTAATATCTTCATGATTCTAATCAAACCAGGAGGAACCAAGATGTAAGAAACATGATTTGGCACCTTTAATCAGTAAAAGGTGACCAGGAAGTTGAATAAATCTCATAGAAGTTAAGAGGAAAAAGTTATCACACTTTTTATTCGAGTGATTCAAGATTAGCCTGTTCCGACATATGGAAATATCTTCATCTTTCTAATCAAACCAAGAAGAACCAAAATGTAAGAAGCATGATTTGGAACGATTAGTCAGTGGACAAACACCTGGAAGTTAAAAAATCTCATAGGAGTTAAGAGGGAGAAGCTATCCCACTTTTTATTCAAGTGATTGAAGATTAGCATGTTCAGAAATATGCCAATATCTTCATGATTCTAATCAACCCACGAGGAACCAAGATGAAAGAAGCATGATTTGGAACCATTAATTAGTGGACAATCCCAGGAAGTTGAATAAATCTCATAGGAGTTAAGAGGAAGAAGCTATCCCACTTTTTATTCCAATGATTCAAGATTAACATGTTCACACATATAGCAATATCTTCATGATTCTAATCAAACCAGGAGGAACCATGATGTAAGAAGCATGATTTAAAACCATTTATCAGTGGAGAATAACCATGCAGTTTAATAAATCTCATAGGAGTTATGAGGAGTAACCTATCCCACTATCTATTCCAGTGATTCAAGATTAGTTTTTTCGGACATTTGTTAATATCTTCATGATTCTAATCAAACCAGGAGGAACCAAGATGTAAGAAGCATGATTTGGAACAAATAATCAGTGAAAAGTGACTAGAAAGTTGAATAAATCGCATAGGAGTTATGAGGTAGAAGCTATCCCACTTTCTATTCCAGTGATTCAGGATTAGCATCTCGGACATATGGCAATATCTTCATGATTCTAATCAAACCACGAGGAACCAAGATGTAAGAAGCATGATTTGGAACCATTAATCAGTGAACAGTGACCAGAAAGTTGAATAATTCTCAAGAGTTAAGAGGAAGAAGCTATCTCACTTTCTATTCCAGTGATTCAATAACTTCATGATTCTAATCAATCAAGGACGACCCATGAAATTGAATAAATATCATAGGAGTTAAGAGGAAGAAGCTATCCCACTTTCTATTCAAGTGAATTCGGATTAGCCTGTTCGGACATATGGCAATGTCTTCATCTCTATAATCAAACCAGGACGAACCAAGATGTAAGAAGCATGATTTAGAACCATTAATTAGTGGACAATCACAAGGAATTTGAATAAATATCATAGGAGTTATGAGGAAGAAGATATCTGGCTTTCTATTCCAGTGATTCACGATTAGCATGATTTAAGAAGCATGATTTGGAACCATTAATTAGTGGAAATCACCAGGAAGTTGAATAAATCTCATAGAATTTAAGAGGAAAAAGCTATCACACTTTTTATTCGAGTGATTCAAGATTAGCCTGTTCCGACATATGGCAATATCTTCATGATTCTAATCAAACCCATAGGAGCCAAGATGTCACAAGCATGATTTGGAACCCTTAATTAGTGGAGAATCACAAGGAAGTTGAATAAATCTCATAGGAGTTAAGAGGAAGAAGCGATCCCACTTTTTATTTCAGTGATTCAAGATTAGCCTGTTCAGACATATGGCAATATCTTCATGATTCTAATCAAACAACGAGGAACCAAGATGTAAGAAGCATGATTTGGAATCATTAATCAGTGGATAGTGACCAGGAAGTTGAATAAATCTCAGAGGAGTTAAGAGGAAGAAGCTATACCCCTTTCTATTCCAATGATTCAAGATTAGCATGTTCAGACATTTGACAATATCTTCATGATTCTAATCAAACCAAAAGGACGCATGATGTAAGAAGCGTGATTTGGAACCATTAATCTGTGGAAAATAACCATGAAGTTGAATAAATCTCATAGGAGTTAAGAGGAAGAAGCTACCCCACTTTTTATTCCAATGATTGAAGATTAGCATATTCGGACATATGGCAATATCTTCATGATTCTATTCAAACCACGAGGAACCAAGATGTAAGAAGCATGATTTGGAACCATTACTCAGTGGACAGTGACCAGGAAGTTGAATAAATCTCAGGAGTTAAGAGGAAGAGGCTATCCCACTTTCTATTCCAGTGATTCAAGATTAGCATGTTCAGACATATGGCAATAACTTCATGATTCTAATAAACCAGGAGGACCCATGAAGTTGAATAAATCTCATAGGAATTAAGAGGAAGAATCTATCCCACTTTCTATTCAGTTGAATCCGAATTAGCCTGTTCGGACATATGGCAATATCTTCATCTTTCTAATCAAACCAGGAGGAACCAAGATGTAAGAAATATGATTTGGAACCATTAACTAGTGGACAATCACCAGAAAGTTGAATAAATCTCATAGGAGTTATGAGGAGGAACCATCCCACTATCTATTCCAACGATTCAAGATTAGATTTTTAGGACATTTGTTAATATCTTCATGATTCTAATCAAACCAGGAGGAACCAAGATGTAAGAATCATGATTTGGAACCATTAATCAGTAAAAAGTTACCAGGAAGTTGAATAAATCTCATCTCATAGGAGTTATGAGGTAGAAGCTATCCCACTTTCTATTCTAGTGATTCAAGATAAGCCTGCTCGGACATATGACAATATCTTCATGATTCAAATCAAACCACTAGGAACCAAGATGGAAGAAGCTATCCCACTTTATATTCCTGTCATTCAAGATTAGCATGTTCAGACATATGACAGTAACTTCATGATTCTAATCAAACCAGGAGGATCCATGAAGTTGAGTAAATCTCATAGGATTTAAGAGGAAGAAGCTATCCCACTTTCTATTCAGGTGAATCCGGATTAGCATGTTCGGATATATGGAAATATATTCATCTTTCTAATCAAACCAGGAGGAACCAAGATGTAAGAAGCATGATTTGGAACCATTAATTAGTGGACAATCACCAGGAAGTTTAATAAATATCATAGGAGTTATGAGGAAGAAGATATCCCACTTTCTATTCCAGTGATTCAAGATTAGCATTATCAGACATATGGCAATATCTTCATGATTCTAGTCAAACCAGGAGGAAGCAAGATGTAAGAAGCATGATTTGGAACCATTAATTAGTGGACAATCAACAGGAAGTTTAATAAATCTCATAGGAGTTAAGAGGAAGATGCTATCCCACTTTTTATTCAAGTTATTCAAGATTAGCATGTTCCGACATATGGCAATATCTTAATGATTCTAATCAAACCAGGAGGAACTAAGATATAAGAAGCATGATTTGGAACCATTAATCAGTGAAAAGTGACCAGGAAGTTTAATAAATATCATAGGAGTTATGAGGAAGAAGCTATCCCACTTTCTATTCCAGTGATTCAAGATTAGCATTATCGGACATATGTCAATATCTTCATGATTCTAGTCAAACTAGGAGGAAATAAGATGTAAGAAGCATGATTTGGAACCATTAATTAGTGGACAATCACCAGGAAGTTGAATAAATATCATAGGAGTTAAGAGGAAGAAGCTATCCCACTTTTTATTCCAGTTATTCAAGCTTAGCCTGTTCCGACATATGGCAATATCTTCATGATTTTAATCAAACCAAGAGGAGCCAAGATGTAATAAGCATGATTTGAAACCCTTAATTAGTGGAAAATCACCAGGAAGTTGAATAAATCTCATAGGAGTTAAGAGGAAGAAGCTATCCCACTTTTTATTCCAGTGATTCAAGATTAGCATGTTCAGACATATGGCAATATCTTAATGATTCTAATAAAACCAAGAGTAACCAAGATGAAAGAAGCATGATTTGGAACCATTAATCAGTGTACAGTGACCAGGAAGTTGATCAAGTCTCAGAGGAGTTAAGAGGAAGAAGCTATCCCACTTTCTATTCTAGTGACTCAAGATTAGCATGTTCGGACATATGGCAATATCTTCAAGAATCTTATCAAACCACGAGAAACCAAGATGTAAGAAGCATGATTTGGAACCATTAATCTGTGGCCAGTGACAAGGAAGTTGAATAATTCACAGGAGTTAAGAGGAAGAAGCTATCCCACTTTCGATTCCAGTGATTCAAGATTAACCTGTTCAGATATATGATAAAATCTTCATGATTCTAATTAAACCAGGAGGACCCATGATATAAGAAGCATGATTTGGAACTATTAATCAGTGCACAATAACTATGAAGTTTAGTAAATCTCATAGGAGTTAAGAGGAAGAAGCTATCCCACTTTTTATTCCAATGATTCAAGATTAGCTTTTTCGGACATTTGTTAATATCTTCATGATTCCAATCAAACCAGGATGAACAAAGATGTAAGAAACATGATTTGGCACCATTAATCAGTAAAATGTGACCAGGAAGTTGAATAAATCTCATAGAAGTTAAGAGGAAAAAGCTATCACACTTTTTATTCGAGTGATTCAAGATTAGCCTGTTCCGACATATGGCAATATCTTCATGATTCTAATCAAACCCGGAGGAGCCAAGATGTAACAAGCATGATTTGGAACCCTTAATTTGTGGAGAATCACCAGGAAGTTGAATAAATCTCATAGGAGTTAAGAGGAAGAAGCTATCCCACTTCTTATTCCAGTGATTCAAGATTAGCCTGTTCAGACATATGGCAATATCTTCATGATTCTAATCAAACAACGAGGAACCAAGATGTAAGAAGCATGATTTGGAACCATTAATCAGTGGATAGTGACCAGGAAGTTGAATAAATCTCAGAGAAGTTAAGAGGAAGAAGCTTTACCACTTTCTATTCCAGTGATTCAAGATTAGCATGTTCAGACATTTGACAATATCTTCATGATTCTAATCAAACCAAAAGGACCCATGATGTAAGAAGCATGATTTGGAACCATTAATCTGTGGAAAATAACCACGAAGTTGAATAAATCTCAAAGGAGTTAAGAGGAAGAAGGTACCCCACTTTTTATTCCAATGATTGAAGATTAGCATGTTCGGACATATGGCAATATCTTCAAGAATCTTATCAAACCACGAGAAACCAAGATGTAAGAAGCATGATTTGGAACCATTAATCTGTGGCCAGTGACAAGGAAGTTGAATAATTCACAGGAGTTAAGAGGAAGAAGCTATCCCACTTTCGATTCCAGTGATTTAAGATTAACCTGTTCAGATATATGATAAAATCTTCATGATTCTAATTAAACCAGGAGGACCCATGATATAAGAAGCATGATTTGGAACTATTAATCAGTGCACAATAACTATGAAGTTTAGTAAATCTCATAGGAGTTAAGAGGAAGAAGCTATCCCACTTTTTATTCCAATGATTCAAGATTAGCTTTTTCGGACATTTGTTAATATCTTCATGATTCCAATCAAACCAGGATGAACCAAGATGTAAGAAACATGATTTGGCACCATTAATCAGTAAAATGTGACCAGGAAGTTGAATAAATCTCATAGAAGTTAAGAGGAAAAAGCTATCACACTTTTTATTCGAGTGATTCAAGATTAGCCTGTTCCGACATATGGCAATATCTTCATGATTCTAATCAAACCCGGAGGAGCCAAGATGTAACAAGCATGATTTGGAACCCTTAATTTGTGGAGAATCACCAGGAAGTTGAATAAATCTCATAGGAGTTAAGAGGAAGAAGCTATCCCACTTCTTATTCCAGTGATTCAAGATTAGCCTGTTCAGACATATGGCAATATCTTCATGATTCTAATCAAACAACGAGGAACCAAGATGTAAGAAGCATGATTTGGAACCATTAATCAGTGGATAGTGACCAGGAAGTTGAATAAATCTCAGAGAAGTTAAGAGGAAGAAGCTTTACCACTTTCTATTCCAGTGATTCAAGATTAGCATGTTCAGACATTTGACAATATCTTCATGATTCTAATCAAACCAAAAGGACCCATGATGTAAGAAGCATGATTTGGAACCATTAATCTGTGGAAAATAACCATGAAGTTGAATAAATCTCAAAGGAGTTAAGAGGAAGAAGCTACCCCACTTTTTATTCCAATGATTGAAGATTAGCATGTTCGGACATATGGCAATATCTTCATGATTCTAATGAAACCACGAGGAACCAAGATGTAATAAGCTTGATTTGGAACCATTAATCAGTGGACAGTGACCAGGAAGTTGAATAAATCTCAGGAGTTAAGAGGAAGAAGCTATCCCACTTTCTATTCCAGTGATTCAAGATTAGCCTGTTCAGACATATGACAATAAATTCATGATTCTAATCAAACAAGAAGGACCCATGAAGTTGAATAAATCTCAGAGTGTTGGAATGAAGAAGGAAAAACCAGAAGAAATGAGTTAGTTCATGATCTAAGACAAGTGAATCAAGAGGAGTTAATTTCGGTCTATCTTGTACAACTGGTCTAATCCTCGACCAGGAGTGCCTTGCAAGGAATGAATGGAGTTAGGTCAGCTAAATATGGTCCTTGGCAAGTTCAGAAGTTAAGGAAACCAAGTTAGGAGGGAAGTGGTCGAATCTGGTCAGATTTAGACAAGAATAAGTCACATGTGTTGCTTAGGAGAAGCTGCTGGACATGTCACAATCAACCCAAGGAGACTGTGCCTCTCCCTCCTGTTACTCTCACTCCTTCTGGTCGTGCTTCCTTGTCTATATGCTCTTTGTCCTCATCAGAAACCATGTTATATTATTTGTTTAATAAGCCCTCATATATTGTTAGTTTAATGTCTAGGCAAGTTGTTGTCTTTGGCTATATAAAGATCTCCATGTAACCTGATTTAAACTAAGTAGAAATGAACCAACTCCTTCACTTATTATCTCTGGTTTACACACTCTCAGTCTAAATTAGCCTCTTATACTCTTGTTCCCACGAGCCTACACTCTTATAATCTCTCATACTTCATACATCTCTCCATCTCTCTCATTATACACTCTCTTTCCCAAACAGATTCTCTTTCACCAAAACTCTTCATTCTCTCAAATATACACGACCTAAGCACTTCCCACTAATCATCATCACATCATCTAGTCTCTATTCTCACATGGTATCAGAGAATCAAAGCTCCTGAAAACGTATTCTCACTTCCGCAAAATCTGTGTCAAAATTCCTCTTTACAAACTGTCTTGGATGCAGTTCCTTATCCACTGGTCCAAAGGTCTTCCAGGAGGGATTAACCTCACCAGTACCTAAGATAAAGGTCTATTACAGTGTCTAAACTCAGGGAAGCTTTATCTCAGTTCAACAAGCTTCATCAAAGTTTCAGTTTCCAGTTTTGTCTCTTGAAAAACCAGTGGGTACATTCTCTTGTCCACTGGTCCAAAATCTCCAAGATGGGGAATATAACTGAAATGGCGACTCCAGAGACTGCTAGGGGTCCAAAGAAGAAACCAAACCACCTCCTCTGGTCCAAAATGCTGAAGAAAATCCATGGGAGAAACCATACTTGGAGCAAGGCCACTGAAAAAGCTTCAAAGCTAGGCTGTTCAAACTATTCTCTAGCCAACAAAGCTGAAGCTCACTCTTTGATCCTCAAGACCCACGACCAGAAAGAGGAAATGAGGGGTTTGAAGTGTCTCCTTGACCAGAAGGAGATAATCATCAAGACGAGGTGTTGGACATTCAATCCACACCTCAAACAGATTCAGTCTCACTAATCCCCCATGGGTTGGAGGTTCAACAAACCAGCTCAGGTTCTTGATAAGCTGTGCCTACTTCAATAAAGAGCAAGTTGCCCATGTGTTCAGAGCCTACAGAAGTACATTCCTGACCTTGGAGAGATTGCACACTACCCAACAACACTTTGGACACTGATTGTGTTCATTAACTCCCAAGATGGTAGAGAGGAAGATTGGTACTGTGGAGAGATTTCTCAAGAGGTCTTACCTGAAGCCAAGAGGGTGAACACTAGGTGTCCTCAAGAGAAAAGGTCATCACTAAGCCAAGAGGGCTGTGGTCTCAAGGTGTTGGTGGTTATCATTGGCTCTCAGCTTCAAGCATGAACATATACTCTCATTCTCAGGTCAAGCTTGAGGAGGGGTGTTAAATGAGAAGCCAATGTCATATTATTCAAGCTGGAACAAAGGAAACAAGTGGAGTTGACCAGGGATATTCTTGGCTTAGCAAAGAAAGGCAGTTCATTCAAAAGATGGCATCTGAATCTTTGCAAAGTCCCCCTACCAAGTCTGTTCTACAAGTGACTTTGCAAGGCCATTATGAAGAAGGATGAAATGAGGGATTCAAGTGCAAGCCAAGAGGGAAGACACTCCTCATTATCATCCCAAATAAATGTTGGCTTGATCTCAACCCAAGATGAAGGCAAGAAGCCAGAAGCAAGGGGAAGACAAGCTGTGAAATAAGAAGAAGGTTCAAGAGGAACCATTTGAAGTGTGAAGCAAGGAAAGGGCGTGTCTTACTTGCCAATAAAGATGTCCAAAAGAAGACTGGATTGCTTGTACTCTTTTTCCCTATAATTAGGTTTTTAATGAGGCAAGTAATCTCAGTTCCAAGCTTGCCCAAGGATTCCTATGGTCAAGCTTGAGGGGGAGTGTTGGAATGAAGAAGGAAAAACCAGAAGAAATGAGTTAGTTCATGATCTAAGACAAGTGCATCAAGAGGAGTTAATTTCGGTCTATCTTGTACAACTGGTCTAATCCTCGACCAGGAGTGCCTTGCAAGGCATGAATGGAGTTAGGTCAGCTAAATATGGTCCTTGGCAAGTTCAGAAGTTAAGGAAACCAAGTTAGGAGGCAAATGGTCGAATCTGGACAGATTTAGACAAGAAGAAGTCACATGTGTGGCTTAGGAGAAGCTGCTGGACATGTCACAATCAACCCAAGGAGACTGTGCCTCTACCTCCTGTCACTCTCACTCCTTCTGGTCGTGCTTCCTTGTCTATATGCTCTTTGTCCTCATCAGAAACCATGTTATATTATTTGTTTAATAAGCCCTCATATATTGTTAGTTTAATGTCTAGGCAAGTTGTTGTCTTTGGCTATATAAAGATCTCCATGTAACCTGATTTAAACTAAGTAGAAATGAACCAACTCCTTCACTTATTATCTCTGGTTTACACACTCTCAGTCTAAATTAGCCTCTTATACTCTTGTTCCCACGAGCCTACACTCTTATAATCTCTCATACTTCATACATCTCTCCATCTCTCTCATTATACACTCTCTTTCCCAAACAGATTCTCTTTCACCAAAACTCTTCATTCTCTCAAATATACACGACCTAAACACTTCCCTCTAATCATCATCACATCATCTAGTCTCTATTCTCACACATAGGAGTTAAGAGGAAGAAGTTATCCCACTTTCTATTCAGGTGAATCCGGATTAGCCTGTTCAGACATATGGCAATATCTTCATCTTTCTAATCAAACTAGGAGGAACGAAGATGTAAGAAGCATGATTTGGAACCATTAACTAGTGGAAAATCACCAGGAAGTTTAATAAATCTCATAGGAGTTATGAGGAGGAACCTATCCCACTATCTATTCCAGTGATTCAAGATTAGCTTTTCCGGACATTTGTTAATATCTTCATGATTGTAATCAAACCAGGAGGAACCAAGATGTAAGAATCATGATTTGGAAACATAATTCAGTGAAAAGTGACCAGGAAGTTGAATAAATCTTATCTCATATGAGTTATGAGGTAGAAGCTATCCCAGTTTATATTCCAGTGATTCAAGATTAGACTGCTCGAACATATGATAATATCTTTATGATTCTAATCAACCACTAGGAACCAAGATGTAAGAAGCATGATTTGGAACCATTAATCAGTGGACAATGACTAAGAAGTTGAATAAATCTTAGGAGTTAAGAGGAAGAAGCTATCTCACTTTCTATTCCTGTGATTTGAGATTAGCCTTTTCAGACATATAACAGTAACTTCATGATTCTAATCAAACCAGGAGGACCCATGAAGTTGAGTAGCTCTCATAGGAGTTAAAAGGAAGAAGCTATCCCACTTTCTATTCAGGTGAATCCGGATTAGCATGTTCGGACATATGGAAATATATTCATCTTTCTAATCAAACCAGGAGGAACCAAGATGTAAGAAGCATGATGTGGAACCATTAATTATTGGACAATCACCAGGAAGTTGAATAAATATCATAGGAGTTATGAGGAAGAAGCTATCCCACTTTCTATTCAGGTGAATCCGGATTAGCATGTTCGGACATATGGAAATATATTCATCTTTCTAATCAAACCAGGAGGAACCAAGATGTAAGAAGCATGATGTGGAACCATTAATTATTGGACAATCATCAGGAAGTTGAATAAATATCATAGGAGTTATGAGGAAGAAGCTATCCCACTTTCTATTCCAGTGATTCAAGATTAGCATTATCAGACATATGGCAATATCTTCATGATTCTAGTCAAACCAGGAGGAAGCAAGATGTAAGAAGCATGATTTAGAACCCTTAATTAGTGGACAATCACCAGGAAGTTGAATAAATCTCATAGGAGTTAAGAGGAAGAAGCTATCCCACTTTTTATTCCAGTGATTCAAGATTAGCATGTTCAGACATATGGCAATATCTTAACGATTTTAATCAAACCACGAGTAACCAAGATGAAAAGTAACCAGGAAGTTTAATAAATCTCATAGGAGTTATAAGGTAGAAGCTATCCCACTTTCTATTCCAGAGATTCAAGATTAGCATGTTCGAACATATGCAATATTTCATGATTCTAATCAAACCACGAGGAACCAAGATGTAAGAAGCATGATTTGGAACCATTAATCAGTGGAAAGTGACCATGAAGTTGAATAAATCTCAGTAGTTAAAATGAAGAAGCTATCCCACTTTCTGCTCCAGTGATTCAAGATTAGCCTGTTCAGACATATGACAACATCTACATGATTCTAATCAAACCAGGAGGACCCATGATGTAAGAAGCCTGATTTGGAACCACTAATCAGTGGAAAATAACCATGAAGTTGAATAAATCTCATAGGAGTTAAGAGGAAGAAGCTATCCCACTTCTTATTCCAATGATTCAAGATTAACATTTTCACACATATAGCAATATCTTCATGATTCTAATCAAACCAGGAGGAACCATGATGTAAGAAGCATGATTTGGAACCACTAATCAGTGGAAAATAACCATGAAGTTGAATAAATATCATTGGAGTTATGCGGAGTAACTTATCCCACGATCTATTCCAGTGATTCCTGTTCGGACATATGGCAATATCTTCATGATTCTAATCAAACCAGGAGGAACCAAGATGTAAGAAGCATGATTTGGAACAATTAATCAGTGAAAAGTGACTAGGAAGTTGAATAAATCTCACAGGAGTTATGAGGTAGAAGCTATCTCACTTTCTATTCCAGTGATTCAAGATTAGCATCTCGGACATATGGCAATATCTTCAAGATTCTAATCAAACCACGAGGAACCAAGATGTAAGAAGCATGATTTGGAACCATTAATCAATGAACAATGACCAGAAAGTTGAATAATTATGAGGAGTTAAGAGGAAGAAGATATCCCACTTTCTATTTCAGTGATTCAAGATTAGCTTGTTCAGACATATGACAATAACTTCATGATTCTAATCAATCTAGGAGGACCCATGAAGTTGAATAAATCTCATAGGAGTTAAGAGGAAGAAGCTATCCCACTTTTTATTCAAGTGAATCTGGATTAGCCTGTTCAGACATATGGCAATGTCTTCATCTTTCTAATCAAACCAGGACGAACCAAGATGTAAAAAGCATGATTTAGAACCATTAATTAGTGGAAAATCACCAGGAAGTTGAATAAATCTCATAGGAGTTAAGAGGAAGAAGCTATCCCACTTTTTATTCCAGTGATTCAAGATTAGTCTGTTCAAACATATGGCAATATCTTCATGATTCTAATCAAACAACGCGGAACCAAGATGTAAGAAGCATGATTTGGAACCATTAATCAGTGGATAGTGACCAGGAAGTTGAATAAATCTTAGAGGAGTTAAGAGGAAGAAGCTATCCCACTTTCTATTCCAGTGACAATATCTTCATGATTCTAATCAAACCAGGAGGACCCATGATGTAAGAGGCATGATTTGGAACCATTAATCAGTGGAAAATAACCAGGAAGTTGAATAAATCTTAAAGGAGTTAAGAGGAAGAAGCTACCCCACTTTTTATTCCAATGATTGAAGATTAGCATGTTCGGACATATAGCAATATCTTCATGATTCTAATCAAACCACGAGGAACCAAGATGTAAGACGCCTGATTTGGAACCATTAATCAGTGGACAGTGACCAGGAAGTTGAATAAATCTCAAGAGTTAAGAGGAAGAAGCTATCCCACTTTCTATTTAAGTGATTCATGATTAGCCTGTTCAGACATATGACAATAAATTCATGATTCTAATCAAACAATAAGGACCCATGAAGTTGAATAAATCTCATAGGAATTAAGAGGAAGAACCTATCCCACTTTCTATTCAAGGGAATCTGGATTAGCCTGTTCGGACATATGGCAATATCTTCATCTTTCTAATCAAACCAGGAGGAACCAAGATGTAAGAAGGATGTTTTGGAACCATTAACTAGTGGACAATACCCAGGGAGTTGAATAAATCTCATAGGAGTTATGAGGAGGAACCTATCCCACTGTCTATTCCGGTGATTCAAGATTAGCTTTTTCGGACATTTGTTATATCTTCATGATTCTAATCAAACCAGGAGGAACCAAGATATAAGAATCATGATTTGGAACCATTAATCAGTGAAAAGTGACCAGAAAGTTGAAAAAATCTCATCTCATAGGAGTTATGAGGTAGAAGTTATCCCACTTTCTATTCCAGTGATTCAAGATTACCCTGCTCAGACATATGACAATATCTTCATGATTCTAATCAAACCACTAGGAACCAAGATGTAAGAAGCATGATTTGGAACCATTAATCAGTGGACAGTGACCAGGAAGTTAAATAAATCTTAAGAGTTAAGAGGAAGAAGTTATCCCACTTTCTATTCTTGTGATTCAAGATTAGCATGTTCAGACATATGACAGTAACTTCATGATTCTAATCAAACCAGGAGGACCCATGAAGTTGAGTAAATCGCATAGGAGTTAAGAGGAAGAAGCTATCCCACTTTTGATTCAGGTGAATCCGGATTAGCATGTTCGGACATATGAAAATATATTCATCTTTCTAATCAAACCAGGAGGAACCAAGATGTAAGAAACATGATTTGGAACCATTAATTAGTTGACAATCACCAGGAAGTTTAATAAATATCATAGGAGTTAAGAGGAAGAAGCTACCCCACTTTCTATTCCAGTGATTCAAGATTAGCATTATCGGACATATGGCAATATCTTCATGATTCTATTCAAACTAGGAGGAAGCAAGATGTAAGAAGTTTGATTTGGAACCATTAATTAGTGGAAAATCACCAGGAAGTTGAATAAATCTCATATGAGTTAAGAGGAAGAAGCTATCCCACTTTTTATTCCAGTTATTCAAGATTAGCATGTTCCGACAGATTGCAATATCTTCATGATTCTAATCAAACCATGAGTAACCAGGATGAAAGAAGCATGATTTGGAACCATTAATCAGTGTACAGTGACCAGAAAGTTGATCGAATCTCAGAGGAGTTAAGAGGAAGAAGCTATCCCACTTTCTATTCCAGTGACTCAAGATTAGCATGTTCGGACATATGGTAATATCTTTAAGAATCTAATCAAACCACGAGGAACCAAGATATAAGAAGCATGATTTGGAACCATTAATAAGTGGACAATGACTAGGAAGTTGAATAAATCACAGGAGTCAAAAGGAAGAAGCTATCCCACTTTCTATTCCAGTGATTCAAGATTAGCCTGTTTAGATATATGACAATATCTTCATGATTCTAATCAAACCAGGAGGACCCATGATGTAAGAAGCATGATTTGGAACTATTAATCAGTGGAAAATAACCATGAAGTTGAATAAATCTCATAGGAGTAAGGGGAAGAAGCTATCCCACTTTTTATTCCAATGATTCAAGATTAATATGTTCACACATATAGCAATATCTTCATGATTCTAATCAAACCAGGAGGAACCAAGATGTAATAAGCATGATTTAAAACCATTAATCATTGGACAATAACTATGAAGTTTAATAAATCTCATAGGAGTTATGAGGAGGAACCTATCCCACAACCTATTCCAGTGATTCAAGATTAGCTTTTTCGGACATTTGTTAATATCTTCATGATTCTAATCAAACCAGAAGGAACCCAGATGTAAGAAACATGATTTGGCACCATTAATCAGTAAAAGGTGACCAGGAAGTTGAATAAATCTCATAGGAGTTATGAGGTAGAAGCTATCCCACTTTATATTCTAGTGATTCAAGATTAGCATGTTCGGACATATGGCAATATCGTCATGATTCTAATCAAACCACGGGGAAGAAAGATTTAAGAAGCATGATTTTGAAACATCAATTACTTGACAATAACCAGGAAGTTGAATAAATCTCATAAGAGTTAAGAGGAAGAAGCTATCCCACTTTTTATTTTAGTGATTCTAGATTAGACTTCTCCGACATATGGAAATATCTTCATGATTCTAATAAAACCAGGAGGAGCCAAGATGTAAGAAGCATGATTTGGAACCCTTAATTAGTGGACAATCACCAGGAAGTTGAATAAATCTCATAGGAGTTAAGAGGAAGAAGCTATCCCACATTCTATTCAGGTGAATCCAGATTAGCCTGTTCTGACATATGGCAATATCTTCATCTTTCTAATCAACCCACAAGGAACCAAGATGAAAGAAGCATGATTTGGAACCATTAATTAGTGGTCAATCACCAGGAGTTTGAATAAATCTCATAGGAATTAAGAGGAAGAAGCTATCTCACTTTTTATTCCAGTGATTCAAGATTAGCATGTTCATACATATGGCAATATCTTCATGATTCTAATCAAACCACGAGGAAACAAGATGAAAGAAGCATGATTTCGGACCATTAATCAGTGGACAGTGACCAGGAAGTTGAATAAATCTCAAAGGAGTTAAGAGGAAAAAGCTATCCCACTTTCTATTTCAGTGATTCATTATTAGCATGTTCGGACATATGGCAATATCGTCAAGAATCTAATCAAACCACAAGTAAATAAGATGTAAGAAGCATGATTTGGAACCATTAATCAGTGGAGAGTGACCATGAAGCTAAATAAATCACAGTATTAAGAGGAAGAAGCTATCCCACTTTCTATTCCAATGTTTCAAGATTAGCATGTTTAGATATATGAAAATATCTTCATGATTCTAATCAAACCAGGAGGACTCATGATGTAAGAAGCATGATTTGGAACCATTAATCAGTGGAAAATAACCATGATGTTGAGTAAATCTCATAGGAGTTAAGAGGAAGAAGCTATCCCACTTTTTATTCCAATGATTCAAGATTAATTCACACATATACCAATATCTTCATGATTCTAATCAAACCAGGAGGAACCATGATGTAAGAAGCATGATTTAAAACCATTAATCAGTGGAAAATAACAATGAAGTTTAATAAATATCATAGGAGTTACGAGGAGGAACCTATCCCACTATTTATTCCATTGATTCAAGATTAGCTTTTTCGGACATTTGTTAACATCTTCATGATTCTCATAGGACTTATGAGGTAGAAGCTATCCAACTTTTTATTCCAGTGATTCAAGATTAGCACGTTCAGACAAATGGGAATATCTTCATGATTCTAATCAAACCACAGGGAAGCAAGATGTTTGAAGTATGATTTGGAACCATTAATTAGTGGACAATCACCAGGAAGTTGAATAAATCTCATAGGAGTTAGGAGGAAGAAGCTATCCCACATTTTATTCCAGTGATTCAAGATTAGATTGTTCCGACATATGGAAATATCTTCATGATTCTAATAAAACCAGGATGTGCCAAGATGTAAGAAGAATGATTTCGAACCCTCAATCATTGGACAATCACCAGGAAGTTGAATAAATCTCATAGGAGTTAAGAGGAAGAAGCTATCCTACTTTTTATTCCAGTGATTCAAGATTAGCATGTTTAGACATATGGCAATATCTTCATGATTCTAATCAAACCACGAGGAACCAAGATGAAAGAAGCATGATTTGGAACCATTAATCAGTGGACAGTTACCAGGAAGTTGAATAAATCTCATAGGAGTTAAGCGGAAGAAGCTATCCAACTTTCTATTCCAGAGATTCATGATTAGCATGTTCGGACATATGGCAAATCTTCAAGAATCTAATCAAACCACGAGGAACCAAGATCTAAGAAGCATGATTTTGAACCATTAATCAGTGAAAAGTGACCAGGAAGTTGAATAAATCTCATAGGAGTTATGAGGTTGAAGCTATCCCACTTTCTATTCTAGTGATTCAAGATTAGCCTGCTCGGACATATGACAATATCTTCATGATTCTAATCAAACCACGAGGAAGCAAGATGTAAGAAGCATGATTTGGAACCATTAATCAGTGGACAGTGACTAGGAAGTTGAATATATCTCAGGAGTTAAGAGGAAGAAGCTATCCCACTTTCTATTTCTGTGATTCAAGATTAGCCTGTTCAGATATATGACAATAACTTCATGATTCTAATCAAACCAGGAGGACCCATGAAGTTGAATAAATCTCATAAGAGTTAAGAGGAAGAAGCTATCCCACTTTCTATTCAGGTGAATCCGGATTACCATGTTCGGACATATGGAAATATCTTCATCTTTCTAATCAAACCAGGAAGAACCAAGATGTAAGAAGCATGATTTGGAACCATTAATTAGTGAAAAATCACCAGGAAGTTGAATAAATATCATAGGAGTTACGAGGAAGAAGCTATCCCACTTTCTATTCCAGTGATTCAAGATTAGCATTATCGGACATATGGCAATATCATCACGATTCTATTCAAACCAGGAGGAAGCAAGAGGTAAGAAGAATGATTTGGAACCCTTAATTTGTGGACAATCACCAGGAAGTTGAATAAATCTCATAGGAGTTATCAGGAAGAAGCTATCCCACTTTTTATTCCAATGATTCAAGATTAGCATGTTCAGACATATGGCAATATCTTAATGATTCTAATCAAACCACGAGTAACCAAGATGAAAGAAGCATGATTTGGAACCATTAATCATTGGATAGTGACCAGGAAGTTGAATAAATCTCAGAGGAGTTAATAGGAAGAAGCTATCCCACTTTCTATTCCAGTGATTCAAGATAAACATGTTCGGACATAAGGCAATATCTTCAAGAATCTAATCAAACCACGAGGAACCAAGATGTAAGAAGCATGATTTGGAACCATTAATCAGTGGACAATGACCAGGAAGTTGAATAAATCTCATAGGAGTTAAGAGGAAGAAGCTATCCCACTTTTTATTCCAGTGATTCAAGATTAGATTGTTCCGACATATGACAATATCTTCATGATTCTAATCAAACCAGGAGGAGCCAAGATGTAAGAAGCATGATTTGTAACCCTTAATTAGTGGACAATCACCAGGAAGTTGAATAAATCTCATAGGAGTTAAGAGGAAGAAGCTATCCCACTTTCTATTCAGGTGAATCCGGATTAGCCTGTTCTGACATATTGAAATATCTTCATCTTTCTAATCAAACCAAGAGGAACCAAGATGTAGGAAGTATGATTTGGAACTATTAATTAATGGACAATCACCAGGAAGTTGAATAAATCTCATAGGAGTTAAGAGGGAGAAGTTATCCCACTTTTTATTCGAGTGATTCAAGATTAGCATGTTCAGAAATATGGCAATATCTTCATGATTCTAATCAACCCAGGAGGAACCAAGATGAAAGATGCATGATTTGGAACCATTAATTAGTGGACAATCACCAGTAAGTTGAATAAATCTCATAGGAGTTAAGACGAAGAAGCTATCCCCCTTTTTATTCTAGTGATTCAAGATTAGCTTGTTCCGACATATGGCAATATCTTCATGAATCTAATCAAAACAGGAGGAGCAAGATGTAAGAAACATGATTTGGAACCCTTAAGTAGTGGACAATCACCAGGAATTTGAATAAACTCATAGGAATATTAAGAGGAAGAAGCTATCCCACTTGTTATTCCAGTGATTCAAGATTAGATTGTTCCGACATATGGCAATATCTTCATGATTCTAATCAAACCAGGATGTGCCAAGATGTAAGAAGAATGATTTGGAACCCTCAATCATTGGACAATCACCAGGAAGTTGAATAAATCTCATAGGAGTTAAGAGGAAGAAGCTATCCCACTTTTTATTTCATTGATTCAAGATTAGCATGTTCAGACATATGGCAATATCTTTATGATTGTAATCAAACCACGAGGAAACATGATGAAAGAAGCATGATTTTGGACCATTAATCAGTGGACAGTGACCAGGAAGTTGAATAAATCTCAGAGGAGTTAAGAGGAAGAAGCTATCCCAGTTTCTATTTTAGTGATTCATGATTAGCATGTTTAGATATATGACAATATCTTCATGATTCTAATCAAACCAGGAGGACCCATGATGTAAGAGGCATGATTTGGAACCATTAATCAGTGGAAAATAACCATGAAGTTGAATAAATCTCATAGGAGTTAAGAGGAAGTTGAATAAATCTCATAGGAGTTAAGAGGAAGAAGATATCCCACTTTTTATTCTTTTGATTCAAGATTAGCATGTTCAGACATATGGCAATATCTTCATGATTCTAATCAAATCACGAGGAACCAAGATGAAAGAAGCATGATTTGGAACCATTAAATAATGGACAGTGACCAGGAAATTGAATAAATCTCAGAGGAGTTAAGAGGAAGAAGCTATACCACTTTCTATTCCAGTGATTCATGATTTGCATGTTCAGACATATGGCAATACCTTCAAGAATCTAATCAAACCAAGAGGAACCACGATGTAAGAAGCATGATTTGGAACCATTAATAAGTGGACAATGACCATGAAGCTGAATAAATCACAGGAGTTAAGAGGAAGAAGCTATCTCACTTTCTATTCCATTGTTTCAAGATTAGCATGTTCAGATATATGACAATATCTTCATGATTCTATTCAAACCAGGAGGGACCGATGATGTAAGAAGCATGATTTGGAACCATTAATCAGTGGAAAATAACCATGTAGTTGAATAAATCTCATCGGAATTAAGAGGAAGAAGCTATCCCAATTTTATTCCAATGATTCAAGATTAATATGTTCACAAATATAGCAATATCTTCATGATTCTAATCAAACCAGGACGAACCAAGATGTAATAAGCATGATTTAAAACCATTAATAAGTGGACAATGACTATGAAGTTTAATAAATCTCATAGGAGTTATGAGGAGGAACCTATCCCACTATCCATTCCAGTGATTCAAGATTAGTTTTTTCGGACATCTGTTAATATCGTCATGATTCTAATCAAACCAGGAGGAACCAAGATGTAAGAAACATTATTTGGAACCATTAATCAGTAAAAGGTTACCAGGAAGTTGAATAAATCTCACATGAGTTATGGGGAAGAAGTTATCCCACTTTCTATTCTAGTGATTCAAGATTAGCATGTTCGGACATATGACAATATCTTCATGATTCTAATCAAACCACGGGGAAGAAAGATTTAAGAAGCATGATTTGGAAACATTAATTAGTGGACAATCACAAGGAAGTTAAATAAATCTCATTGGAGTTAAGAGGAAGAAGCTATCCCACTTTTTATTCAAGTGATTCAAGATTAGACTGTTCCGACATATGGAAATATCTTCATGATTCTAATAAAACCAGGAGGAGCCAAGATGTAAGAAGCATGATTTGGAACCCTCAATTAGTGGAAAATCACCAGGAAGTTGAATAAATCTCATAGGAGTTAGGAAGAAGCTATCCCACTTTCTATTCAGGTGAATCCGCATTAGCCTGTTCTGACATATGGAAATATCTTCATCTTTCTAATCAAATCAAGAGGAACCAAGATGTAATAAGCATGATTTGGAACCATTAATAAGTGGACAATCACTAGGAATTTGAATAAATCTCATAGGAGTTAATAGGGAGAAGCTATCCCACTTTTTATTCGAGTGATTCAAGATCAGCATGTTCAGAAATATGGCAATATCTTCATGATTCTAATCAACCCACGAAGAACCAAGATGAAAGAAGCATGATTTGAAACCCTCAATTAGTAGAAAATAACTAGGAAGTTGAATAAATCTCATAGGAGTTAAGAGGAAGAAGCTATCCCACTTTTTATTCGAGTGATTCAAGATTAGCGTGTTTAGACATATGATAACATCTTCATGATTCTAATCAAACCACAAGGACCCATGATGTAAGAATCATGATTTGGAACCATTAATCAGTGGAAATATCAATGAAGTTGAATAAATCTCATAGGAGTTAAGAGGAAGAAGCTATCCCACTTTTTATTCCAATGATTCAAGATTAATATGTTCACACATATAGCAATAACTATGAAGTTTAATAAATCTCATAGGAGTTATGAGGAGGAACCTATCCAACTATCTATTCCAGTGATTCAAGATTAGGTTTTTCGGACATTTGTTAATATCGTCATGATTCTAATCAAACCAGGAGGAACCAAGATGTAAGAAGCATGATTTGGAACAAATAATCAGTGAAAAGTGACTAGAAAGTTGAATAAATCGCATAGGAGTTATGAGGTAGAAGCTATCCCACTTTCTATTCCAGTGATTCAGGATTAGCATCTCGGACATATGGCAATATCTTCATGATTCTAATCAAACCACGAGGAACCAAGATGAAAGAAGCATGATTTGGAACCATTAATCAGTGGACAGTTACCAGGAAGTTGAATAAATCTCATAGGAGTTAAGCGGAAGAAGCTATCCAACTTTCTATTCCAGAGATTCATGATTAGCATGTTCGGACATATGGCAAATCTTCAAGAATCTAATCAAACCACGAGGAACCAAGATCTAAGAAGCATGATTTTGAACCATTAATCAGTGAAAAGTGACCAGGAAGTTGAATAAATCTCATAGGAGTTATGAGGTAGAAGCTATCCCACTTTCTATTCCACTGATTCAAGATTTGCAAGTTCAGACATATGGCAATATCTTCATGATTCTAATCAAACCACGGGGAAGCAAGATGTAAAAAGCATGATTTGGAACCATTAATTAGTGGACAATCACCAGGAAGTTGAATAAATCTCATAGGAGTTAGGAGGAAAAAGTTATCCCACTTTTTATTCCAATGATTCAAGATTAGGCTGTTCCGACATATGGCAATATCTTTATGATTCTAATCAAACCAGGAGGAGCCAAGATGTAAGAAGCATGATTTGAAACCCTCAATTAGTGGACAATCACCAGGAAGTTGAATAAATCTCATAGGAGTGAAGAGGAAGAAGCTATCCCTCTTTTTATTCGAGTGATTCAAGATTAGCTTGTTTAGACATATAGGAATATCTTCATGATTCTAATCAAACCACGAGGACCCATGATGTAATAATCATGATTTGGAACCATTAATCAGTGGAAAATAACCATGAAGTTGAATAAATCTCATAGGAGTTAAGAGGAAGAAGCTATCCCACTTTTTATTCCAATGATTCAAGATTAAGATGTTCACACATATAGCAATATCTTCATGATTCTAATCAAACCAGGAGGAACCAAGATCTAATAAGCATGATTTAAAACCATTAGTCAGTGGACAATAACTATGAAGTTTAATAAATCTCATAGGAGTTATGAGGAGGAACGTATCCCACTATCAATTCCAGGGATTCAAGATTAGCTTTTTCGGACATTTGTTAATATCATCATGATTCTAATCAAACCAGGATGAACCAAGATGTAAGAAACATGAATTGGAACCATTAATCAGTAAAAGGTTACCAGAAAGTTGAATAAATCTCATAGCAGTTATGAGGAAGAAGCTATCCCAATTTCTATTCTAGTGATTCAAGATTAGCATGTTCGGACATATGGAAATATCTTCATGATTCTAATCAAACCATGGGGAAAAAAGATTTAAGAAGCATGATTTGGAAACATTAATTAGTGGACAATCACTAGGAAGTTGAATAAATCTCATAGGAGTTAAGAGGAAGAAGCTATCCCACTTTTTATTCCAGTGATTCAAGATTAGATTGTTCCGACATATGGCAATATCTTCATGATTCTAATCAAACCAGGAGGAGTCAAGATGTAATAAGTATGATTTAGAACCCTCAATTAGTGGAAAATCACCAGGAAGCTGAATAAATCTCATAGGAGTTAAGAGGAAGAAGCTATCCCACTTTCTATTCAGGTGAATCCGGATTAGCCTGTTTTGACATATGGAAATATCTTCATCTTTCTAATCAAACCAAGAGGAATCAAGATGTAAGTAGCATGATTTGGAACCATTAATAAGTGGACAATCACCAGGAAGTTGAATAAATCTCATAGGAGTTAATAGGGAGAAGCTATCCCAATTTTTATTCGAGTGATTCAAGATCAGCATGTTCAGAAATATGGCAATATCTTCATGATTCTAATCAACCCACGAAGAACCAAGATGAAAGAAGCATGATTTGGAACCATTAATTAGTGGACAATCACCAGGAAGTTGAATAAATCTCATAGGAGTTATGAGGTAGAAGCTATCCCACTTTCTATTCCACTGATTCAAGATTTGCACGTTCAGACATATGGCAATATCTTCATGATTCTAATCAAACCACGGGGAAGAAAGATGTAAAAAGCATAATTTGGAACCATTAATTAGTGGACAATCACCAGGAAGTTGAATAAATCTCATAGGAGTTTGGAGGAAAAAGTTATCCCACTTTTTATTCCAATGATTCAAGATTAGACTGTTCCGACATATGGCAATATCCTTATGATTCTAATCAAACCAGGAGGAGCCAAGATGTAAGAAGCATGATTTGAATCCCTCAATTAGTGGACAATCACCAGGAAGTTGAATAAATCTCATAGGAGTGATTCAAGATTAGCTTGTTTAGACATATAGGAATATCTTCATGATTCTAATCAAACCACGAGGACCCATGATGTAAGAATCATGATTTGGAACCATTACTCAGTGGAAAATAACCATGAAGTTGAATAAATCTCATAGGAGTTAAAAGGAAGAAGCTATCCCACTTTTTATTCCAATGATTCAAGATTAAGATGTTCATGATATTTATTCAAGTTCATGGTTATTGTAAACTGATTAGTGGTTCCAAATAATGCTTCTTACATCATGCGTCCACCTGGTTTGATTAGAATAATGAAGATATTGCCATATGTCCGAACCGTCTAATCTTGAATCACTGGAATAGATAGTGGGATAGGTTCTTCCTCATAACTTCTATGAGATTTATTCAACATCCTGGTCATTTTCCACTGATTAATGGTTCCAAATCATGCTTCTTACATCCTTATTCCTCCTGGTTTGATTAGAATCATGAAGATATTGTCATATGTCTGATCATGCTAATCTTGATTCATTGGAATAGATAGTGGGATAGCGTCTTCCTCATAAATCCTATGATATTTATTCAACTTCATGGTTATTGTCCACTGATTAGTGGTTCCAAATCATGCTTCTTACATCATGGGTCCACCTGGTTTGATTAGAAACATGAAGATATTGCCATATGTCTGAACAGGCTAATCTTGAATCACTGGAATTGAAACTGGGATAGCTTTTTCCTCTTAACTCCTATGAGAATTATTCAACTTCCTGTTTATTCTCCAATAATTAATGGTTCCAAACCATGCTTCTTACATCTTGGTTCCTCCTAGTTTGATTAGAATTATGAAGATATTGCCATTTGTACGAACATGGTATTCTCGAATCACTAGAATAGAAAATAGGATAGCTTCTACCTCATAACTCATATGAGATTTATTCAACTTCCTGGTCACTTTCCAATGATTAATGGTTCCAAACCATGCTTCTTACATATTGGTTCCTCTTGGTTTGATTAGAATCATGAAGATATTACCATATGTCCGAACATGCTAATCTGAATTCACATGAATAAAAAGTGGGATACCTACTTCCTCATAACTCCTATGAGATTTATTCAACTTCATGGTTATTGAACACTAATTAATGGTTCCAAATCATGCTTCTTACATAATGGGTCCTCTTGGTTTGATAAGAATCATGAAGATAGTGTCATATGTCTGAACAGGCTAATCTTGAATCACTGGAATTGAAACTTGGATAGCTTCTTCCTCTTGACTGCTATGAGATTTATTCAACTTCCTGGTGATTTTCCACCAATTAATGGTTCTAAATCATTCTTCTTACATCTTGGTTCCTCCTGGTTTGATTAGAATCATGAAGATATTGCTATTTGTCCGAACATGGTAATCTTGAATCACTGGAATAGAAAGTGGGATAGCTTCTACCTCATAACTCTTATGAGATTTATTCAACTTCCTAGTCACTTTTCACTGATTAATGGTTCCAAATCATGCTTCTTACATCTTGGTTTCTCCTGGTTTGATTAGAATCATGAAGATATTACCATATGTCCGAAAAGGCTAATCTTGAATCACCGAAATAAATAGTGGGATAAGTTTTTCCTCATAACTCCTATGAGATTTATTCAACTTCCTTGTCACTTTACACTGATTAATGGTTCCAAATCATGCTTCTTACATCGTGGTTCCTCCTGGTTCGATTAGAATCATGAAGATATTGTCATATGTCTGATCATGCTAATCTTGAATCACCGGTATAGAAAGTGAGATAGTTTCTACCTCATAACTCATATGATATTTATTCAACTTCATGGTTATTGTCCACTGATTAGTGGTTCCAAATGAAACTTCTTACACCATGGGTCCATCTGGTTTGATTAGAATCATGATGATATTGCCATATGTCCAAATATGCTAATCTTAATTCACTAGAATAGAAAGTGGGATAGCTTCTTCCTCATAACTCCTAGTAGGATATTTATTCAACTTCCTGGTGATTTTCCAATTAATATTTGTTTGAAATCATGCTTCTTGCATCGTGGTTCCTCCTGGTTTGATTAGAATCATGAAGATATTGCCGTATGTCCGAACATGCTAATCTTGAATCACTAGAATATAAAGTGGGATAGCTTCTTCCTCATAACTCCTATGAGATTTATTCAACTTCATGGTTATTGTCCACTGATTAGTGGTTCCAAATCATGCTTCTTACATCATGGGTCCTCCTGGTTTGATTAGAATCACGAAGATATTGTCATATTTCTGAACATGCTAATCTTGAATCACTGGAATTGAAAGTAGGAAAGCTTCTTCCTCTTGACTACTATGAGATTTATTCAACTTCCTGGTGATTGTCCACTGATTAATGGTTACAAATCATGCTTCTTACATCTTGGTTTCTCCTGGTTTGATTAGAATCATGAAGATATTGCCATTTGTCAGAACATGGTAATCTTGAATCACTAGAATTGAAGGTAAGATAGCTTCGACTTCATAACTCTTATGAGATTTATTCAACTTCCTGGTCATTTTACACTTATTAATGTTTCCAAATCATGCTTCTTACATCTTGAATCACCAAAATAGATAGTGGGATAAGTTTTTCCTAATAACTCTTATAAGATTTATTCAATTTCCTTGTCACTTTAAACTGATTAATGGTTCTAAATCATGCTTCTTACATCGTGGTTCCTCATGGTTTGATTAGAATCATGAAGATATTACCATATGTCCGAATAGGCTAATCTTGAATCACTGGAGTAGATAGTGCGATAGGTTCTCCCTCATAACTCCTATGAGATTTATTAAACTTCTTGGTCATTTTCCACTAATTAATGGTTCCAAATCATGCTTCTTACATCGTGATTCTTCCTGGTTTGGTTAGAATCATGAAGATATTGCCATATGTCCGATCATGCTAATCTTGAATCACTGGAATAGATAGTGGGATAGCTTTTTCCTCATAACTCCTATGAGATTTATTCAACTTCATGGTTATTGTCCACTGATTAATGGTTCCAAATCATGCTTCTTACATCATGGGTCCTCCTGGTTTGATAAGAATCATGAAGATATTGTCCTATGTCTGAACAGGCTAATCTTGAATCACTGGAATTGAAAGTTGGATAACTTCTTCCTCTTGACTGCTATGAGATTTAATCAACTTCCTGGTGATTGTCCACTAATTAATAGTTCCAAATCATGCTTTTTACATCTTGGTTCCTCCTGGTTTGATTAGAATCATGGAGATATTGCCATATGTCCGATCTTGCTATCTTGAATCACTGGAATAGATAGTGGGATAGCTTCTTCCTCTTAACTCCTATTAGATTTATTAAACTTCCTGGTTATTTTCCACTGATTAATGGTTCCAAATCATGCTTCTTACATCATGGGCCCTCCTGGTTTGATTAGAATCATGAAGATATTGTCCTATGTCTGAACAGGCTAATCTTGAATCACCAGAATTGAAAGTTGGATAGCTTCTTCCTCTTGAATGGTTCCAAATCATTCATCTTACAACTTGGATACTCCTGGTTTGACTAGAATCATGAAGATATTACTATATGTCCGAAAATGCTAATCTTGAATCACTGGAATAGATAGTGGGATAGGTTCTTCCTCATAACTCCTATGAGATTTATTCAAATTCCTGGTCACTTTCAACTGATTAATGGTTCCAAATCATTCTTCTTACATCTTGGTTACTCCTGGTTTGATTAGAATCATGAAGATTTTACCATATGTCTGAACAGGCTAATCTTGAATCACTTGAATAAAAAGTGGGATAGCTTCTTCCTTTTAACTCATATGAGATTTATTCAACTTCATGGTTATTTTCCACTGATTAATGGTTCCAAATCATTCTTCTTACATCATGGGTCCTTCTGGTTTGATTAGAATCATGAAGATATTGTCATATGTCTGAACAGGCTAATCTTGAATCACTGGAATTGAAAGTGGGATAGCTTCTTCCTCTTGACTGCTATGAGATTTATTCAACTTCCTGGTGAATGTCCACTAATTAATGGTTCCAGATCATGCTTCTTACATCTTGATTCCTCCTGGTTTGATTAGAATCATGAAGATATTGCCATATGTCTAAACATGCTAATCTTGAATCACTAGAATAGAAAGTGGGATATCTTCTACCTCACAACTCCTATGAGATTTATTCAACTTCCTGGTCACTTTCCACTAATTAATGGTTTGAAATCATGCTTCTTACATCTTGGTTACTCATGGTTTGATTAGAATCATGAAGATATTACCATATGTCCGGAAAGGCTAATCTTGAATCATTGGAATAGATAGTGGGATAAATTCTTCCTCATAACTCCTATGAGATTTATTCAACTTCCTGGTGATTTCCTCTAATTTATGTTTCCAAATCATGCTTCTTACATCGTGGTTCCTCCTGGTTTGATTAGAATCATGAAGATATTGTCATATGTCTAAACATGCTAATCTTTAATCACTGGAATAGATAGTGGGATAACTTCTTCCTCATATTTCATATGAGATTTATTCAACTTCCTGGTGATTGTCCACAAATTAATGGTTCCAAATCATGCTTCTTACATCTTGATTCCTCCTGGTTTGATTAGAATCATGAACCTATTGCCATATGTCTGAACATGCTAATCTTGAATCACATGAATGGAAAGTGGGATATCTTCTAACTCATAACTCCTATGGGATTTATCAACTTCCTGGTCACTTTCCACTGATTAAAGGTTCCAAATCATGCTTCTTACTTATTGGTTCCTCCTGGTTTGATTAGAATCATGAAGATATTACCATGTGTCCGAAAAGGTAAATCTTCAATCACTGTAATCGATAGTGGGATATGTTCTTCCTCATAAATCCTATGAGATTTATTGTACTTCCTGGTTACTATCCACTTATTAATGGTTCCAAATCATGCTTCTTAAATCTTGTTTCCTCCTGGTTTGATTAGAATCATGACGATATTGCCATATGTCTGAACATGCTAATCTTGAATCACAGGAATGGAAAGTGGGATAACTTCTACCTCATAACTCCTATGAGATTTATCAACTTCCTGGTCACTTTTCACTGATTAAAGGTTCCAAATCATTCTTCTTACTTATTAGTTCCTTCGGTTTTGATTAGAATCATGAAGATATTACCATATGTTCGAAAAGATTAATCTTCAATCACTGTAATAGATGGTGGGATAGGTTCGTCCTCATAAATCCTATGAGATTTATTCAACTTCCTGGTCACTTTCCACTGATTAATGATTCCAAATCATTCTTCTTACATCTTGATTCCTCCTGGTTTGATTAGAATCATGAAGATATCTCCATATGTCTAAACATGTTAATCTTGAATCACTGGAATAGAAAGTGGGATATCTTCTACCTCATAACTCCTATGAGATTTATTCAACTTCATGGTCACTTTCCACTAATTAAAGGTTTCAAATCATTCTTCTTACATCTTGGTTCCTCCTGGTTTGATTAGAATCACAAAGATATTACCATATGTCCGAAAAGGCTAATCTACAATCACTGGAATAGATAGTGGGATAGGTTCTTCCTCATAACTCCTATGAGATTTATTCAACTTCCTGGTCACTTTCCACTGGTTAATGGTTCCAAATCATTCTTCTTACATCTTGGATACTCCTGGTTTGATTAGAATCATGAAGATATTACTATATGTCCGAAAATGCTAATCTTGAATCACTGTAATAGATAGTGGGATATGTTCTTCCTCATAACTCCTATGAGATTTATTCAAATTCCTGGTCACTTTCAACTGATTAATGGTTCCAAATCATTCTTCTTACATCTTGGTTACTCCTGTTTTGATTAGAATCATGAAGATATTACCATATGTCTGAACAGGCTAATCTTGAATCACTTGAATAGAAAGTGGGATAGCTTCTTCCTTTTAACTCCTATGAGATTTATTCAACTTCATGGTTATTTTCCACTGATTAATGATTCCAAATCATCCTTCTTACATCATGGGTCCTCCTGGTTTGACTAGAATCATGAAGATATTGTCATATGTCTGAACATGCTAATCTTGAATCACTGGAATTGAAAGTGGGATAGCTTCTTCCTCTTGACTGCTATGAGATTTATTCAACTTCCTGGTGAATGTCCACTAATTAATGGTTCCAAATCATTCTTCTTACATTTTGATTCCTCCTGGTTTGATTAGAATCATTAAGATATTGCCATATGTCTAAACATGCTAATCTTGAATCACTAGAATAGAAAGTGGGATATCTTCTACCTCATAACTCCTATAAGATTTATTCAACTTCCTGGTCACTTTCCACTAATTAAAGGTTTGAAATCATACTTCTTTCATCTTGGTTACTCATGGTTTGATTAGAATCATGAAGATATTACCATATGTCCGAAAAGGCTAATCTTGAATCACTGGAATAGATAGTGGGATAGATTCTTCCTCATAACTCCTATGAGATTTATTCAACTTCCTGGTGATTTTTCTCTAATTTATGTTTCCAAATCATGCTTCTTACATTGTGGTTCCTCCTGGTTTGATTAGAATCATGAAGATATTGTCATATGTCTAAACATGCTAATCCTGAATCACTGGAATAGATAGTGGGATAGCTTCTTCATCATAACTCATATGAGATTTATTCAACTTCTTGGTGATTTTCCACAAATTAATGGTTCCAAATCTTGCTTCTTACATCTTGATTCCTCCTGGTTTGATTAGAATCATGACGATATTGCCATATGTCTGAACATGCTAATCTTGAATCACATGAATGGAAAGTGGGATAACTTCTACCTCATAACTCCTATGAGATTTATCAACTTCCTGGTCACTTTTCACTGATTAAAGGTTCCAAATCATGCTTCTTACTTATTGGTTCCTTCGGGTTTGATTAGAATCATGAAGATATTACCATATGTCCGAAAAGATTAATCTTCAATCACTGTAATAGATAGTGGGATAGGTTCATCCTCATAAATCCTATGAGATTTATTCAACTTCCTGGTCACTTTCCACTGATTAATGATTCCAAATCATTCTTCTTACATCTTGATTCCTCCTGGTTTGATTAGAATCATGAAGATATCGCCATATGTCTAAACATGCTAATCTTGAATCACTGGAATAGAAAGTGGGATATCTTCTACCTCATAACTCCTATGAGATTTATTCAACTTCTCCTATGAGATTTATTCGACTTCCTGGTCACTTTCCACTGATTAATGGTTCCAAATCATTCTTCTTACATCTTGGATACTCCTGGTTTGATTAGAATCATGAAGATATTACTATATGTCCGAAAATGCTAATCTTGAATCACTGGACTAGATTGTGGGATAGGTTCTTCCTCATAACTCCAATGAGATTTATTCAAATTCCTGGTCACTTTCAACTGATTAATGGTTCCAAATCATTCTTCTTACATCTTGGTCACTCCTGGTTTGATTAGAATCAAGAAGATATTACCATATGTCTGAACAGGCTAATCTTGAATCACTTGAATAGAAAGTGGGGTAGCTTCTTCCTTTTAACTCCTATGAGATTTATTCAACTTCATGGTTATTTTCCACTGATTAATGGTTCCAAATCATCCTTCTTACATCATGGGTCTTCCTGGTTTGATTAGAATCATGAAGATATTGTCATATGTCTGAATCTTGAATCACTGGAATTGAAAGTGGGATAGCTTCTTCTTCTTGACTGCTATGAGATTTACTCAACTTCCTGGTGAATGTCCACTAATTAATTGTTACAAATCATGGTTCTTACATCTTGATTCCTCCTGGTTTGATTAGAATCATGAAGATATTGCCATATGTCTAAACATGCTAATCTTGAATCACTAGAATAGAAAGTGGGATATCTTCTACCTCATAACTCCTATGAGATTTATTCAACTTCCCGGTCACTTTCCACTAATTAAAGGTTTGAAATCATGCTTCTTACATCTTGGTTACTCATGGTTTGATTAGAATCATGAAGATATTTCCATATGTCCGAAAAGGCTAATCTTGAATCACTGGAATAGATAGTGGGATAGCTTCTTCCTCATAACTCATATGAGATTTATTCAACTTCCTGGTGATTTTCCACAAATTAATGGTTCCAAATCATGCTTCTTACATCTTGATTCCTCCTGGTTTGATTAGAATCATGAAGATATTGCCATATGTCTGAACATGCTAATCTTGAATCACAGGAATGGAAAGTGGGATATCTTCTACCTCATAACTCCTATGGGATTTATCAACTTTCTGGTCACTTTCCACTCATTAAAGGTTCCAAATCATGCTTCTTACTTATTGGTTCCTCCTGGTTTGATTAGAATCATGAAGATATTACCATATGTCCGAAAAGGTTAATCTTCAATCACTGTAATAGATAGTGGGATAGGTTCTTCCTCATAACTCCTAGGAGATTTATTGAACTTCCTGGTTACTATCCACTGCTTAATGGTTCCAAATCATGCTTCTTACATCTTGGTTCCTCCTGGTTTGATTAGAATCATGACGATATTGCCATTGTTTCGAACATGCTAATCTTGAATCACTGGAATAGAAAGTGGGATAGCTTCTTCCTTATAACTCCTATGATATTTATCCAACTTTATGGTTAGTTTCCAATTATTATTTGTTCCAAATCATGCTTCTTACATCATTGGTCCTCATGGTTTGATTAGAATCATGAAGATATTGCCACATGTCTGAACATGCTAATCTTGAATCACTGAAATAAAAAGTAGGATAGCTTCTTCCTTTTAACTGCTATGAGATTTATTCAACTTCCTGGTCACTTTCCACTGATTAATGATTCCAAATCATGCTTCTTACATCTTGATTCCTCCTGGTTTGTTAAGAATCATGAAGATATCGCCATATGTCTAAACATGCTAATCTTGAATCACTGGAATAGAAAGTGGGATATCTTCTACCTCATAACTCCTATGAGATTTATTCAACTTCATTGTTATTGTCCACTGATTAGTGGTTCCAAATCATGCTTCTTACATCATGGGTCCTCCTGGTTTGATTAGAATCTTGAAGATATTACCATATGTCCGAAAAGGCTAATCTTCAATCACTGGAATGGATAGTGGGATAGGTTCTTCCTCATAACTCCTATGAGATTTATTCAAATTCCTGGTCACTTTCCACTGATTAATGGTTCCAAATCATTCTTCTTACATCTTGGATACTCCTTGTTTGATTAGAATCATGAAGATATTAATATATGTCCGAAAAGGCTAATCTTGAATCACTGGAATAGATAGTGGGATAGGTTCTTCCTCATAACTCCTATTAGATTTATTCAAATTCCTGGTGATTTTCCTCTAATTTATGTTTCCAAATCATGTTTCTTATATCGTGGTTGCTCCTTGTTTGATTAGAATCATGAAGATATTTTTATATGTCTAAAAATGCTAATCTTGAATCACTAGAATAGATAGTGGGATAGCTTCTTCCTCATAACTCATATGAGATTTATTCAACTTCCTGGTGATTTTCCACAAATTAATGGTTCCAAATCATGCTTCTTACATCTTGATTCCTCCTGGTTTGATTAGAATCATGAAGATATTGCCATATATCTGAACATGCTAATCTTGAATCACAGGAATGGAAAGTGGGATATCTTCGACCTCATAACTCCTATGGGATTTATCAACTTCGTGGTCACTTTCCACTGATTAAAGGTTCCAAATCATGCTTCTTACTTATTGGTTCCTCCTGGTTTGATTAGAATCATGAAGATATTACCATATGTCCGAAAAAGCTAATCTTCAATCACTGTAATAGGTAGTGGGATAGGTTCTTCCTCATAACTTCTATGAGATTTATTGAACTTCCTGGTTACTATCCACTGATTAAGGGTTCCAAATCATGCTTCTTACATCTTGGTTCCTCTTGGTTTGATTAGAATCATGACGATATTGCCATTGTTTCGAACATGCTAATCTTAAATCACTGGAATAGAAAGTGGGATAGCTTCTTCCTTATAACTCCTATGATATTTATCCAACTTTATGGTTAGTTTCCAATTATTAATGGTTTCAAATCATGCTTCTTACATCTTGGTTCCTCCTGGTTTTATTAGAAAGATGAAGATATTGCCATTGTTCCGAACATGCTAATCTTGAATCACTGGAATAGAAAGTGGGATAGCTTCTTCCTTATAACTCATATGATATTTATTCAACTTCATGGTTAGTTTCCACTGATTATTGGTTCCAAATCATGATTTTTACATCATTGGTCCTCCTGGTTTGATTAGAATCATGAAGATATTGCCACATGTCTGAAAACATTAATCTTGAATCACTAGAATAAAAAGTGGG
>CAJHQP010001127.1:0-130152 GCA_905132765.1 Moricandia arvensis
CGTTTTATTGGAGACAACAACATCCTGCTAAGTCCTAACACTTCTATGGACTAAGATTGCTAAACGAACTACATTTTGAAAAGAAGGATAGCTCCTAAAGTAATTAATAACCACAGTAACAAAAACAAAAACAAAATGAAACATCCTATCTTAACTAGTATAGCCGTGGATTTATCAACCAGAGCTTCAAAAAAATCAAACATACTGTGGATTAGCTTCTTGGAATAACACTGAGGATAATTATTAATCCCCCCTCTCGTTAATTCCACTAAGAACGATCTCCCCTTCCGCGCTACAACACGTACTGTGAGGTTAACATTATCAAGCTCTTCGTCTGTGATCCCTTCAGGAAGTATGACTGTATAATCCTCTTTGGGCGGAGTCATAAGTTGAGCTAAAGGGTCTGGTTGTGCATCACATCTAGGAGCATCGTCATTAGATTCAGTCCCATGTTGATTCTGAGCTTGATATTCATGAAGTTTGTGTATGTAAAAGGCATGATAAGGATCTGAGCTGCTCACAAACTTGAATCTAGCATTCTTGACGTTGGAAACTATAATCATGCTTTCAATCTCCAACCCGTGTTTGCAAACAAACTTAGCCGTTTTTCTCGATAATACCCCTGACATAGGGAGGTGGTGTCGACGTAGCTTCCAACATTATCTGCAACTAGAATGAAAGAAAATATTAACATCAGATTCATTGGTTTTATTTCACCCTAGGGCTATCTACTCCCACTGCGGGAATAAATTCTGACAACAATAAATTCATGAGACTATTCTTATGATGTTTCTTTGTAGACTTTGTAATCTGTTCGGAATCTTATTATATCAATTGATAAAAGCAAATAAAAACATTAGTCCTGACATCAATATGCAAGAGAAAGGAATCGACAAGAAGAAAATATAGATGAACTGGAAGTATGGGAGCGCAAGAATTGCTTTAGGGTTTCGGCTAGAGAAAATTAAAAAAAAAATAACTCACCCGGCCAAGGACACTGAACCAACTCGAGATTTAAATCTTACAAGATGATTTGATGGAAGAACCCGTCTTTATATTATAAAGGAACGAATAAGGGCATGTTTATTGCAGGGTTCTTAGGTGGGGTTCTTAACTTTTGTTAAGAGTCGGTTCTTAGTTTTTAACTAAGAAAAACTAAGAACCGGCTCTTAAATAAGAGTTTTAAGAGCCGGTTCTTAGCTGTAAAAAAAAAAAATGAAAAAATGAAAAATCAAAAGTTAAGAACCCCACCTAAGAACCCCGCATTGAACGTGGCCTAAGACCTCCGGAGCCCTAGAGTTATATGAACGAACCCTGTACTTAATTTTGCAAATGGGCCTTTTAAATTGAGCCTATAAATCTCGAACAGCTAATGTGGGCTTTTTATTAATGAGCCTGCTGTTAGTCGCATAGGATGGTTTGGTTCACTCATTGTAAGTCATAGTACGTTTATGAATTCCTAAGAATTTAGGGTCGATCCTTATGGATTTCAACCTTGGATCTTCAAGATTTGTAGATCCTTTCAAATATTATTGAAGTAATTTCTTCTTATTTCTTATTTCTTTCGCTATTCCTTTCTTTCAGTTTCAATTAAGTTTGGATTTGGCTTTTTCATGGATCAAGAACTCTTCACCATGGATGTGTATGCATCTTGAATCCCAAGCTTGCACAAGTCCAAATCATGTTCATGCTTCAATTTCTTTATGTTTTGTTTATCTTAGGTTCTTTTGTGAGTTGTCAAGCTCAAAGTCATGGGTGTGTGAGTAAAAGTGAGCCAATGTTTAATAGTGTGTTTGGTTATGTAGTTTTTAAAACATATTTGTGGGGTAGGCATGGGCGTTCGGGGGGGGGGGGCTATTGGTTTCAGTTCGATTGATTCGGATTTTTGATATTATGCTCATAGGTCCCATTCAGGGTTTACTAATTATCTAGTCGGGTTCGGTTCAGATCAGATTGTAACCAATGTTTAAAATTGTCCAAAAATGTTTCTTAAACTTCAAAAATTGACCAAAAAAATCAAAATTTATTAACTATTCACAAATCTAATTAAAAATTAGTTAAACTATCTTAATTAACTAAAAGATATTCAAAATAATAAATAAAACAAACTACAAAAAATATTAAATACTCTAAAATATCTAAATCACCTTATCATATATATAAATATTAACATATTTTACTAATTTCAGATATTTTCGGATCCTACTTTGGATTTCGGTTCGGTTCGTGTTATAACCAAAATCCAAAGTACTAAGCTCATAAGTCGCGTTCAAATTCGGTTTTGGTTTTTTTCGGTTCGGGTTTAGGTAGATACTTCGGGTTCGTGTAAAACGCTCAGACCTATTGTGGGCTTTAAGAAGACGTTCAATTGACGAGGATAACAAGTTATAAAGACAGTTAAACAGAAAACAGGAGAAAGGAAAAGTACTTTTCATAGGAAAGCATATAGGAAAGTATTAACCCTAGTTCTCGTCATTCTCAGTGTTCTATGCTTGCTCTCGTATGTCCCTACCTTTGTCTTCGTCTCTCTTTATAGTCATCGCTCCTAAACGCTTGGTCGATCTTGACCTAGTTTGGCTGGACCAAGTTGATGTGGGCTGAATTGTCCGATTATAATTGGGCCGAAATCTATATTTGTTGGGCCTTGAAGGGGATGTTGCTCCCCTCCAACATCCAACATCTATTATGGAGGTAGGGATGGTATATCCTTGATTTCCAATGATTTATTAGAACTTTACTGCTTCCGTTGGAGAAATTGACCAAAATTATGACCCATATGAATCTCTTGCCAAAAGGTGAAAAGAGATTATGTGAGTCTAATCATATATGTACACCTTCTTTATACAGTGAAAATTGTTTCTAAAGAGGTTAGTTACTATATTGACGTGTTCTTAACATTCGTGAGATAGAGAGTAACAACAAGCAGCATCTAAGTGACAATCGATGCTCAAAAAATAGTTCGTACCATGAGAGTGGAATGCACTCTATAAGTATCTATGGTCTTTGGTTGTGTTTAATCACTTGACCTAACACTCTTAGTAGGGCCGTCCATCTCAATCCTTTACAATGAACCAATTATTTATGTTATTATATGGTTTATTTTTTGTATTTACGTGATAATTTCTACATTTCAGAATTTACCAGTGCAATTTATATTATTTTCTTCACTTATTGCATTTTCAGTACTTTATTCATACCCGTTTAATTCGGCTTAGATTAGTTTTGTTTCATATTGTTGTTTCTGAGTATTGTTCATATTTTATCGTTTTAGCCATGACAAATAAACTAACCTCCTTTCTAATTTCTTTTCTTAGATAGTGTTGTGTGTTCCTATTGTGATAAATACGTTCGATCCCCGAATACTATAACACATTGTGTTATGCTTGTAGTTTAGTGATTTTTGAGAGAAAAAAAGATTTATAAATTGTAAAACTTTGTCTCACCAACAACCAGCACCGACAAGGAAGCTCAAGAACAAATGGACAATAAGAAGGCTAATTTGTATCAAAATGTGATAGACACCACTAGGGATCTCTATCAAGATAGTTTATTCGAGAATACAAACAAAACTCTTACTCAGTAATTTGAGAAACTGAAACACTCATTCTCGTTTATTAGAGAACAGGACAACTTCTTTTCTTGATCTCTAATGAATGAGCATGATCTTTATTAGAATCAAAGGTCTCGCTTAAATAGTAATAAAATTTGGTAGGCAAGTACTACATAAAAGAAATTATAAGAATAAAGAAACTAACGATAGGTAATACTAAAATTTTTTTAAATCTTTATTAGAATCAAAGGCCTCGCTTAAATAGTAATAAAATTTGGTAGGCAAGTACTACATAAAAGAAATTATAAGAATAAAGAAACTAACAATAGGTAATACTAAAAATTTTAAATATTATAAATCTTCTTCTTCAATCCCTAATTTTTCTGACCAAGTACGTGTTGTTAAGGAGGTGGTGATTTATCAATACTTCTCTTCCACACTTTCACCTTGTCCTTAAGGTGAAACTATGAATTTTGCTTCGAAAATGCCTCACGTAATTTCCATGTTTGGTCTTTAGGTGGTGGTTGTTTCTCTTGGTGCTTCTCAGTGATTATGTCTGCTTTGACATCCATAGACTCACGGACTCTACAAAAATCCCTTTCATTTTCCTTTTTACTGATGTACATCATCACATTCAAGAACACTTGTAATTTAAGCAATTTTGGATTTCTATTAACACAGTTTTCTTCACCATTTTCGTTCCTATATAAAAATTATTTTCATCTCTCTACACATCGATGGCCATGATCCCAATAATATCAGAATCCACTCCAACCCCAATCATTGTTTAAGAAAGACTAAACATATACAACAACTAAGAATGATCCAAATAATATCATAATCCACTCCACCCCCCCCTCCCCCACGTTGGAGCATACAAGTCTCGAAAGCCCAACTTAACTAATATCGACTTAACGATTTGGTGAACACATATGCTAATTGTTCTTAACTTGTAACTTGAAATGTAGCTATAATTTCAACAATGAATTCATCTCTAACAAAATGAAAATTCAATTCGAAGATGCACTTGTTAGTACATCTGCAAATTATGAATTGGCTAGTTGTAAATAGCCCCAAGACTATGTAATAAAGACAACTAGAATTGAATACATGTAGGCAGATAGGAATGATTGAAGCGCCTGGTACTCGAACATTGGCTCGGGCCATTTTCTCTACCCTGATGTGCTTCGTTTTTTCATGTAAAACATGATTATTACATATGTGTAGAGCTGCCTTGATATTGCAATCTAGTTGCACATGTTGTTCATGTTGAATGCCAATGCTTGAAGAATTTTCTTCAGCCATATCAGTTCCTTCGTAAGATAAGCCATTTCCATGTATTCCGCTTCCGCTGATGACATGCTCACTATAGGTTGCTTCTTCGTTTTCCATGAGATTAGGGAGTTCCCTAACTAGACAAAATATTCTATAACCTATCTCCTAGTTAGAGGACAGCTACCCCAGTCCGAGTATGACAATCCAGTAATTTGCAAAGTATCATTAGCTCGAATTAATAAGCCTTGTCCCAGATTTCCCTTTAAGTGTCATACAACCCTTAGTGCTGCCTGCCAGTGATCATCACGCGGTGCTTACATAAACTGAGACAAAACATGGACCGAGTAAGTCGAGTCAGGCCGTGTAACACTCAGGTAAATCAATCGTCCCACTAAACGTCTGTACTTTTCTGGATTATGAAGAAATGATGATTCAGACAAGGCCAATTTGTGATTTTGTTCCAGTGGGAATGTACCAGGTTTTGAATTGAGAAGTCATGCATCCTCTATGATCTAAAGCGCATATTTCCTCTGATTCAAGTACATACATGACTGATTTCTAGCAACCTCTATTCCCAAGAAGTAACGCAACAAGCCGAAGTCCTTTATTTTAAAACATGTAGCTAGATAGGCTTTGAAGAATTTCACAGCTTCAGGTTGATTCCAGTGATTATGAGATCAACAACGTAGATCAAAATTTGTAATTATGTCGCGCCTTTAACATACGTGAACAAGGAGTTGTCCGAACGACACTGTTCAAAACCATAATCTTGTAGAGCATTTGTCAACTTCGCAAACACATCTAGAGATTTGTCGAAGGCCATATAAAGATTTGCGTAGACGGCATATCTTTGTGGAGTCAGCAAAATGAAATCCAGGGGTAGTTTCATATAAACCTCTTCAGTAAGATCTCCATGCAAAAGTGCATTATGTACATCCATTTGATGAACATCCCAGCCTCGTTTAGTAGCTACGTCCAAAAACAATCGCATTGTTCCCATTTTTCCAACCGGTGCAAAAAATTTCTTATAATCAACACCTTCGACTTGTTTATTCCCAAGAGCCACCATGCGAGCTTTAAATCTCTCTATTGTTCCATTAGATTTGTACTTCACAGTGTAGACCCACTTAAAACCAATAGCTCGTTTCCCTGGAGACAAATTGATTGTATCTCAGTTTCTGTTGTCTTCAAGAGGAGAAACTTCAGTACCCATCACATTACGTAACCGTTCTTCCATAACAGCATGTTTATACGATTTTGGTGGAGAAATCTTACCCGTCATTACTTTATATGATGTTTTTCTAGCAGAGAAGCGTCCATAGTTAACATACTTTAAGATTGGATAAATCAACTTTGTATTCCCTTTGGTCGAGTTGGTGAGAACATGCGTTTGAGTTGAACTAGTGACAAAGAACAAGTTCTTTGGTGTGATAGGCGGAACCCATTTACGATAACCCCTGCCAAGTTGTGTCTATGTTCAACAAATGGTTGAGGTTCTGACGTAGCTTGCGATGTCTGAAGTGTCGAAGAGGAAGGATGAGCAACATTAGATGTTTGCACCAAATATGATATTGATTCATTATTAGGCCCAATAACAGGTAGATCTGGATTCTGGTCCGACACAACTTTGACGTTTCTACTTAAATATGGGTGTCACTTTCTTCACAGACATCAACTCTAGAGACTGGCTCCCACAATCCTAGATTCTCAGAGGCTCCTTCAGTTTCTTGTTCGCAAAAGGAAACTCATTCTCACAGAAAACTACATCTATGGAGATGCAAAATTCTTGTTTCTCCAAGTCAAACCATATTAATCCCTTCTTACCATATGCATTTGTTGTTGCGTGGTGCAAACTTATCTCTTATGATTATGAGCATAGAAAAAAACTCTCAAATACCTTGAGATGGTCATACAAAAGAGTTTTGTTGTAAGTTAACACTACCAAGGACAAAGCTCGATGTTCTATTAATCAAACTAGGATGTGGACCCCCGCGAATCGCGGGGGAAGTTAATATTTTTATATTAAATGTTTTAATAAAATCATATGATATTTTTTTAAAATACATACAGCTGATATAGTTAAAATAAAAACATTAAAATGAAAATGAAATTAGTAGAATTTTATTAAAATAAAAAAATATTGAAAACCCTAATGCCAAAGTGATGCAATCTTTCAAAAGTATTAAATTTTCAGTATTATTTTCAAAAATATTATATATTAAATGTTTAAAACAAAAATGAGAATATATCAATATTTTTAAGAAAATATATAGCTGATATAGTTAAAAATAAAAGCACTGAAGATGAAAATAAGATTATTAGAATTTTCTTATAAGAAAATATTTTAAAAACACTTTTGCTAAAGTGATGTAATCCTTCAGAATTATTAGGTTAACTAATCAATATTAAATTTTCAATATTATTTTAAAAGTGATTATATACTAAAGGTTAAACAAAAAGGTTTATATATTTGTTAATCTATACAATTTTTCTACCATGAAATGGTTCAGTGAACACGTACAATGGTTAATTTTCTTATAAGATACAACTTTTTAGTGAATGAAAATGTTTTCTGATTAACTGATCTAATTTAAAAAAAAAATATTATGAAAGGGTTTAATAGTTAAGCTTCTTGAAATATACAAATTTCGGTTATGAAAAATATTCAATGAAAAGGTATAATGGTTAAGTTTGAGAAAATATGCAAGTCTTTAAATAATGAACGCGTTTCTTGCTTAAGTGAAACTATGGTGTTATACTCGAGTTTCTAAATGATTCTAACCGTTAGATTAAAGATTAGGTACAAATTTAACCGTTGTATGTTAATTTTTTTCCTATAATAAACTGACAACTTCAGCGGTTAAAGAAAAGATACACTTTGAGATTATAAGAGAGTGACATATCCTTTGCTAAAACAGTTTAATGATATCAGTTACAATGAAAAAAATCTTGTTTATTAAATTACAAAACTGTGAGAAACTAAAATTTTATATTGAATTTTTATCCAACAAAATGATGATGTTGGTAAAACACAAAAGAAATGCTTGATATTAGATTGTTGGTTAGTTGGGTTCTAACCCAAAGATGTGTGAATTATAAACTTGGATAATGATTAAATCGTACACGATGTCATTTTTCTCAAAGAGTATTTTAACCTTATTCCAACTCTTTGATTACACAAAATATCTCTTTTGATAACACAATCAAAATCTACTCTTCTTCGAGGCTAAGATACAAGAGAAACAAAATGAGCTTTAGTGTATATATTTATTTCTTTGAAGATCTTGGATGATCTTTGAACAACGAATCTCTCTCTCGCTCTCTGACTAACTATTGGTTTCTATTTTTTTATCCATTTGCCAATTCCTACAACTCTTTATATAGAGAGCTAAGAGTTACAACCAACAATTGCAATAGTTAACAAAGAGTTTTTAATGGTTAACACTAATAGTTGCAAAACTTGGAGTTGCAATTGTTAAATAGTTGCAATTGTTAGTCAATAGTTGTAATCATTAACACCAAAAGTTATAATCACCAAAGGTTACAATGTTTTGTTACATTCACACTTAAGAGTTACAACCAACAGTTGTAATGGTTAACAAAGAGTTTTAATGGCTAACAGTAATGGTTGCAAAAGTTGGAGTTACAATTGTTAAAATCAATAGTTGCAATGGTTAGTCAATAGTTGCAATCATTAACACCAAATGATGTAATCACCAAAGGTTGCAATGTTTTGTTAAATTTACATCCTTTCAGTGAATTACGTGTACACATTTTTGTTGACGGTACATTTTCACCCTTTCGATTATGATACATTTGCACCAATTCAGTGACGACATGTTCACATCTCTTTGACACGATACTTTGCACCTCTTCAGTCAAGATACGTTTGCAACTCTTTGGTCACGAGATGTTCTCAACTCTTCGGTCATGACACGTTCGCACCTCAGTCATGACAAGTTCGCACCTCAGTCATGACAAGTTTGCACTTCTTCGTTCACGACCCGTTTGCACCTATGCGGTTACGACAAGGGGTACCTCTTGGATCACTTGTCATCCTCAAACCGATGGTCAAACTGAGGTTGTGAACCGGACCTTGTCAACATTGCTTATATCATTGGTTAAAAATAATCTTAGACTTTGGGAAGAATGTTTGTCTCATGTTGAATTTGCTTATAATCATTCCATGCATTCTTCTACCAAGTTTTCTCCTTTTGAGGTTGTGTACGGTTTCAATCCCTTATCTCCACTTGATCTTTTCCCTTTGACCTTGAGTGAAATAGTTAGTACAAATGGCAAAAGGAAGGCGGACATGATTCATAAGTTTCATGAGAAAGTCCATGACAACATCAAAGCCAAAACCGAGGTCTACACAAGAAAGGCAAACAAGAAGAAAAAGATAGTTGTCTTTGAAGAAAGCGATCTTGTTTGGGTTCATCTAAGGAAGGAACATTTTCTTGAAGAAAGGAAGTCAAAACTCATGCCTAGGGTCGATGGTATTTTTCAGATCCTTAGGAAGATCCATGACAAAGCCTATCAGGTGGACTTGCAAGGTAAGTATGACATCTTTTCAAGTTTTAATGTTTCTGATTTATCTCTTTTTTGTGCAGATGATCCAAATTTGTAGATAAATACTTTTGAAGAGGAAATGAATGATGCGCCTCAGTACATAGATCAATACATGGAACCAGCACCGGATGCAGATCAGGATGATCAGATTACCTCAACTGAGGTTCACCCATCCGGCCATACTAGACAGCCTGACAGAGCAATGTACTGGATCGACCCGCGTACGTCTGACAAGGAGCTGAGGTTGGATCCACAACCTGATGACCGATCCAACCGTCCCACAGACCGTCTTTCGCGACCATCTCGACATTCTATGGATGATAGTCAAGCCAGCCTTAGCTTGGGTCGTGAAGAACCCGGAGACGGACATGCATTCACTCTTTTGGGTAGTTTTGTTCATCCCGACGAACGTGTCCACGAACTTCAGTGCATATTCGACCCACTTATGGAACTTCATCATTAAAATTTCTCTAAGGCAAAGATTCTTCATTTTTCTGAAGACTTAGGCCATGTTTGGACCAGACTCGTTTATGAAAATCACCTGGGGGACCATCCGGACAGTCCCGCGTGTGTCCTTCTCATTACCGCCGTGCACCCATCTTGTTCAGATGAACCTGGACAGTAGGCGAAGGGTCATTTGTGGACCAGGCTGGATTCGGATGAACTTGGACAATAGATAAAGGGCCATTTCGACCAGAACATGAACCAAAGGGTCATTTGACCATTTTTAGTCTTTGTTGCTTTTCCTAGGTGTGGTTTTCCACAAAGTTCTAAGTCTTTTCATATGCCTTTGATACTATAAATATGCATTCCTTCTTCAGCAATAAACCATTCGATTATCATCTTTGGTTTGAGTTAAACTCTTTGTTCTTTGAAGAACTTTTCTTTGTTACTTGGTGAGTCATATCCAAGTTAAACAAATCCTCAAATCGTTGGACTTTTGAGTCATATCAAGCAACGACTAGAGATTCTTCATTTGGTAGACTTGTGAGTCATATCAAGCATCAACTGAATTCGAGAATATCAGAGGCCTTTCGCAACCTTCGTGCGACCCTTCAATCCATCTAGTTCTCATTCATGAGTTTATATCAAATCCAATCCGGTCGAGTGATCCTATCTAGGACGTATCAATGTGTTCTTGTTCATGTTTTATGGTTAGTACTGACTTTCGGAAGTCATGATGTATTGAAATTGCCCGTGAGGCTTTTATCAAAAAAAAAAACAGTTTCATAGCCTTTCTTTTTACAGAAAAAGGTCAATGAGGGAGAGAGAGTATGGGTGTGTTTCTCATTTCTTACACCATGGCAGATCGAAATACTGGGTTTTGTATAAGATGAGAGTTTAAGAGGGTTTATACTCGCATAGCCTCATAAACGACCGAGTATCGTCGAAGAGACATCTTTTTGCATCTCATATCAAAATACTATGCATGTAAGAGATTGCGTAGTGTTAGGGGAAGACCTAGGTTTACTTCCGAGTCTCGAGTATGTGGGGTCAATCCTGAGTTACTTAGTTCGTTACGATTTCGACATGATTATGTCGTCGACTTTGAAGTCTGCGATAAGTTCTCGGCTTAGATGACTTACTTCAATCGCGGTACCGAGCACTTCTCCAGGAAAACCCGAAAGCTACTGAACAAAATTTGGATTTCCTTTATAGCGTGCTATTTAGCTTTGTGATGGATGTAGAAGAACCAAAATCTATGGGGGGCGTCAATTAGAAATTCATTTAGAACATGCGGTTTATACATCGGGGCTAATCGACGAAGAAGGTTCAAAGGCAAGTACTTGTATTTCCAACTCAAGTTTTTTTTTTGTTTATTTATAATCCGTGAAGATTGTTTTTTGCGAGTTTTTGTCAGATGGAACTTTCGTCGAGGAAGTGATTTATGTCCGAAAGTTGATTTCCAAAAATCTGTTACATCATGATTTTTTTCAAAGAAATAATTTCTTTGGGGATAACATGATATTTACGTTATGATAAAAAATTTATAGAAATTTCTTTCGCCATTAGATTTATTTTCTAGGGTTTAGTCTAGGCTTTTTTTATTGCAAGTTACTAAAAAATTCTTTTTTCTTGTCTTTTAGGTGTATGCCCAGCAGTACCGGAAGCAAAAAGAACAAAGAATTACTCTTCTCATACCTTGTTGCAATCGAACGCTCAATCCGCAAACAGATACGACAAGCATCTATTGATAGTATCACTCAACCGCCGATCGACGCTCATTCACCAACATCGATCGATAGTACCCCACGACATCGATCGACGGTAGCTCATGAGATATGGTTGCGACTTTAGTTGTGGTTCGAGATTAGAGAGGATAAATGTATGACCTTGAGGGTCATCTGTGTAATGCAACAAGTCAGAGAATTGATGATCAGGGGGCTGTAATCCCTGAACCAGAAGAAGACGCTGCAGTAGCTCGACCTGAAGCTGTCGCCCAAGCTGCTCAACGGACACTGGCATACTACAATCATCCATACTAATTCTATGCTAACAGGTTTGCTATTCTTCCTCCAGCTTTCCAGAGGAATGATTTTGAGATTAAACCGTCCTTCTTCGTACTTGTTGCGCAAAAACCCTATCATGGATTGCGACATGAGCACTGATGGATCACTTGGAGCAATTTGAGGATTTAGTATCTGCTATTAAGGCCAGTGGAGTTTCTGAAGACTATCTATTCTGTAAGCTCTTAAGTACTCACTTGCTGGAGATGTTTCGCATTGGCTTAAACAACTACCACTAAGATCTCTGACATCCTAGACAAACATCAAGAATGCATTCCTGCCCAATTTCTTTGATGATGCACGAGCATAAGACTTGAGGTACAGAATCGCTACATTCACACAAGAGCCTGGACAATCATTCGGATTCAAGTACTACCAGAGAGACTGTCCACACCACGGTTTCAATGAAGTGCAACTACTTAGCACTATCTTCAGAGGTATTGATCTACAGTACCAGATGGCTTTACACAGAACTAATGAAGGGAATTTCAGCACTATGAGTCCAGAAGAAGCAACAAGGCTTATTGAGAACTTGACATCTAGCAATAACACCAAGAACACTGACTATGAGATGAAGAAATCAGCTTCATCTTTGAGCAAGGAGCAGATAGATGAAGATAAGGAAAAGCTGGACAATGTTCAGAAAATTTTCAAGACGCAAGAAGTGAAAGCCCTGGAAGAAGAAAAAGAGGAAGATGATGTGAATTATGTTGGTGGAAACGTTACCATAGACCGGGAATCAAGGCTACAACAGAAACCCTTATGGTGGCAACATGAGTAACTTCAATCAGAATTCACAACAGCAAAAGCCTCATGAGAGTAAGTTAGAAGCTATGGTTGATAAAATACTGAACCACAAGTAGCAAATGACTGTGAACTTCAATGGGAATATAGATTCCATGTACATCAACCTCAACACAAAGTTTGAGACTCTCAACACTCATGTCAAGAAGTTGGGGAATAAAGTGGTCCAAACAAGTGAAGCCTTTCAGACACATGAGACCCTAATTAAGGAGAAATGAGAAGTTAGTCAGAAGCACCACATCAGTGCATTGATAGGTGAAGATTTTTGGCAAGAAGTGAAAAGAGAACAATTCTAGGAAGGAGATTTCTGCGTAGAAAGTTCCATGTCATTCGACAGTTCGCATTGGTGTCGATCAACACCCGAACAAAAACATCGATCGACAGAACCTGCAGAACAGGTTGCTTCATGTGAATCTTCTAACGTCGATCACTGTCGAGAAGCCAGCGTCGATCGACAGTCCCCAACAACATAACTGATTCGTTTACCAATTCTGAGTGCCGGCCTATTTGTCAGATCTTCGACGATGGAGACTCAAGAACAGAACACCGATATACCTGACCCTATGACAATAGAAAAATAACCCAGAAGGAAGCAGAAGATTCCAAAACATCTTCGCAGAGAAGCAACTAATAAAGAGATGGATGGCTTTGCCAAAAGAGTTTTTTTAAATTTCCTTTAGATACTCAATTTTATGAAGGATATTATACGCATAGATTGGGGTTGTTTTTCAGGGAATCCAAGGAAATAGAAAAGGACATAGAGCGCATGTTCAATGACATCAGAGAGAAGATGAAGCAAAGGACTACTCTCAAGAAGAAAAGTGACATTGGGAATTTGGTAATTCCATGTTTTGTCAAAAGTCATGAGTATCCTAACGCTCTTTGCGATACTGAATCAGCAGTTAGCATCATGCCTAGAGTTATGGCAGATAAACTAAGCCTGAAAGTTGGGCCTTCTAGTGATTCATTCACCTTTGTGGATTTCTCCAAAGTTAATTCATGAGAGATAGCCAAAGACACCCCAGTGCAGATTTGCAACGCCTTAGTTTCAGTAGACTTCCATGTGATGGATATAAAGATTGATTGGAACTCTTCCTTACTCCTTGGAAGAGCATTCAAGGAAACAGTGGGAACTATCTGCGACATGAAGACAAACATGTTGTATATATCCTTGATTGATCCATACAACTTCTATGAACCTGTTAAAGTCAAGAACAAGACTACTCAGATAGAATTGGGTAATGATCCAGGTTTGATTGCTACATGCTTCTGCAGATATGATCAAGACGACGAGCCTGCAAACACATCATCGATCGACACCCAACCCTTGGTGTCAGTCGACGGTAGCTATGACCCAAACCTGCACGAAACCCAATCTTCAGCATCGATCGATACTCAATCTCAAACATCGGTCGATGGTTATGCCACAGATCAGAACGACGAAGATAGTCAAGAAGACATAGACTACGTTGAGCAGCAATACCGTTAGAGGGTGCCAAAAACCAATAACCCCGAATACAATGGTTCTTACTTTGAAGAAGATGTAGTCGAGTACCATGCTTTTGCACTCGAAGAGACTAGAAATTTCAGAGGATCCTATGGAAGCTTGAATGCAGCATTGATCGACAGTGGCTCCGTACCATGGATCAATGACAACCCGACAAGATACAATGACGATTATGGCTACCTCTGACCAGATTATTTTGGAATTATGAAGGACTTAGATGGATATGCACTAGCAATGGATGGAAGGATTCTTAACGTGTCCAAGGACAATATTGCAGACATATTGGCTTTATATCCATCACATGGAAGTCTTATCAATGGAAAGCTTATCAATCGAAAGCCGAGACAGTCGCATATCAGTCCCCAACCCGAGACTTCCCGAACGATACAATCACTTTTGAGGAATACGAGACCGTCAGAATCAATAAACCTCACTGCGATCCACTCGTAATCGATCTCGTGATAAAGGATCTCAAGATTGTCAGAGTTGTTGTAGACACAGGAAGTACCATTGACGTTATCTTCCGCGATACGCTCAAAAGGATGAACGTCGATCTGTCAGAGGTCACACCAGTGCCAAGACCACTCATGGGTTTCTATGGCATAGCGTCAATGACTCTCGGATCGATCAAACTTCATGTCATGGCCAAAGAAGTCACAGGGATCATCAATTTCGTGGTCGTCGACCACCCAACCATCTATAATGTTGTTATGGGAACACCTTGGATAAACTCCATGAAGGCAGTCCCGTCAACCTATCACCTGGGCATCAAATTTCTGACTCCGAATGGAACCACAACAAGCTGGGGATTCCAAAATAAGTCACAGCTTTGCTTCCTGGCCAAACATAAGCTGATGTAAATCACGAAGACATATATGGCTAAACCCAAACGAACGAAGATAACTCAGTCTCCGACTGAAAACGCTTATGAAAAGTGCGATTCAGATTCGTCCACCCGACCAATGGCTTCGGACAAGGAAAGCAGACAAGCGTCCGAACCCAACGCTCTAGCCCAACCATAGGAGAAAACCCCGGAAGAAGTCGTCGATCCAGCAACAGTTACTGCAACTAAGACGATTGGTGCAGCCGCAACCGACGAGTAAATACGCTCGGGGCACGAACTGAACTATCAGACGGCTTGATCCCCGAAAGGGGTACGTAAGAAACTCGTCACAAGACGAGTTCAGATGTCCCTCTCTCTCAAAAGTGGGAGGGGAAGTGGGTACGTATACTCGTATACTTTCACATTTTAGAATATTTGCCTTTGTACTCGTATATTTTTATAACTTCTCCGATAATAGGAAAATCCAATACGACTCCAAAAGGTCACGTAAATCTATTTTATCACTTAAAATACTTGATATCCCAAGTTACTTTACGGTTATGATAAAAATTCACGATTTGTTAAGAAACGCCCACGCAAGAATAAACAATTATCGTATAATCCGGAAACGGAAATCTCACGAATAACCAACTCACTAAAAACTAAGAAAACGCCGAGTTCTTCAAAAGCATCCCTCAGAAAAAATATAAGTCTCACGACCGTAACTGAACATCTTGGGAACCCGCAAAACATTTCGAAAAACGATAGACTAAGGAAACTTCCGAACGAAAAAAAAACACTTCTTAACAAACTACTACACAAATGACCTTGGATAAACGGTCAAAATCGAGCTCCAACCGAAACACTAAACTCTATTCTCAAAAAACTTGAGATCACCTTACACATAAAATATATTTACAAAAAACAAAAGCGATACGTCGGGAGAAAAACTTTAAAAATTTAGTTTCAAACTCGAAACAAACAACCAGAACAGCCTGTCCGCGACTATTAATTAACAACTAACTCATAAAAGCATACAATCTCTCTTATATCGTCGAGTGGCCCCGACGAGTACATCAACCGTTCTCTAAATTAACGTTTAGACCGCCTCCTATCATAGGATTGGTCCTCCTACATCCGACACAAGGATAATAGCGCGCTATAAAAGAAATCCAAAATTTTGGTCAGCACTTCCAGACGACTTCAAAATTATCTTTAGATAGATGCCTGGTTTCTGATCGATGCAAGTCATATATGCCAATAACTTATCACAGACTTCAATATTGAGAAGAAACCAGGTCGAAACCGCAAACGGGTAATGTAAGCCGGAATAGTCACCGCAAACCCTAAAAATGATAATAAGCCTGGATCTTGCCCTAAACCCAACACACTGGCCTAAAACATCTCAAGACATAGTATTTAACCGATACGAGATCCCAAAATTGTCTCTTCTCTTACATTCGTATGTTCATAAAAATCCAAAAAATAAGTTTTTCGAATACTCGGACCTGAAACGAACAACGAACGCAAAGATTATTTAAAGAGTTAGATACGAGATGACAACTCGTATTCTTTCCTCCACATCTACAATACTACTCATACACTATTTAAAACGAAACATACTTCATTAGAAAAAAACGCAGAGCGGCAGGGATTCAAATCTGTACACGGCCAGTCCCAATAGTCTAAACAAACGTCCATACTTGGCCAAAATGAAAACATAAACATAACATAGGGATTACACTCCCTTAAAAACACGAACATCCTTAACGGATCTAACTCATAGTTCCCATACATCGACCTCCCAATCGAGTAATCGCTAATCCTCAACAGGTCCACATGCTGCTCAACCTCGACGTCCTTTCCCGAACAGCATGTCCGACTTCCTCCGAATAAGGAGAAACGTGAATCGCGGCCCAGTGCTCCCAAATTTTCCGTTCTATGTGAGGGATCGTCGATTCCATATTGGAAAGGTTGGTCAGATGCCTTGACATCATCGCTTCTTTGGTCTTGAAGTCATAGTCGCTTCCCTGCGTATGCCACAAAGCACCAACTGAACCTCGACACTCGCGATAATCCCCAAAGGAATTATACGCGTGCTGGAACTCTCCAAAGTCAACCGTAAACTGCGCCAAACGATCTTTCATGATTGAGGCCATATCTCTTCGACCAGCTCTACACTCACAAAGGAGAAGGTGTGCTCGCTCCCTCTCCCGCTCAAAATCTTTCTCACGAAGAAGGCACGCCTCGACCTCTGCCTTCAAGCGAGCAATTTCCTTATAATATCTAGACTTTAAATTGAGTCGTTTGCGCTTCAAGGTTGCTCTCCCTAAGGGCCTCGTTCATCACATGAAGGCCCTGCAAGAAAATTTTTGTTAGAGGCAAATTCTACAAAACAAAGTTGAAGTAAATGCGAAAACTGACCCCATGCAGTGTCGCGATGCTTTCGTAAACTTCTCCGATCTAACATATTCTCCGCTGGTCGCACGCTGACCAGATGGAACGTTAAGAGAGGCAAGATATTCGTAAATCTCAGACTCACCTCCACACAACGGCAGCGGGTCTGACTGCTACCGCTCCCATCTCCAGCGAGGAGATCGTGGTACCATTCCTCTGAGGGCAAATCCACCCCATTTTAAGTGACATCACCTTCACCAGCGGTGACTTGTTTATTCTTGGGAGACCTCTCTCTCTCCCTCGCAGTAGGAATCTCGTATGGGACATACTTTTGCATAATTGGGTCATATTCTTCGTCCACGACCATATGACTAACGGAAATTAAGTAAATGTATGTTAAAACCAAATTTTGAAAGCTCATGTATGGAAATTGAATTTTGTGCTAGTTGATGTATGTTTTCGCACATGTGATGTGTTTATGTACTAATTTGGATCGTTGACCACTGTTGACGTAGAAATTGACCGATTTCCCACGCAACCTGCATCAGCGACTTCGTCAAAGCATAAATTGGATTATTAAATTATCTTTCTTTAAATCATCATCTTGCATCCACGTGGTTTATGCATTTGCATCAGAGAATATGTCACCAACTCTATCAAAATGACTATTGACATCTATGAACTCATGTCACATATTCAAATCAATGAAACATTGGTAGATATTTTCACCAAGGTGTTCACAAGAAGGCAGTTCAAATGGTTTAATTGCAAGTTGAATGTTTGGACCTCCGCGCTCCAACTTAAGAGAGGATTATTCCAGTATATGATTATGTATATCTCGTAATTTATGCAATCTTTCGAGTTGCTATGTGTAAATATGATTGTTGTATTTACGGTAGAATATTCAGGCTAAAAGTATTTGGTGATTAGGTTTGCTTGTAAAACTAACAATATATAATGGCGAGTGTGTCGATCAATAACAACACAGAGAAAACGTACCTTTCATAGGACATCCATGTTTTATTAAAAATCTATAAGAGTGCACAAGTTGAGTTACGTGGACTCGACAAACTTTTTTCTTAACATAAAACATGCTACAATTTCTAAACAAAAGTTGGAAAAAATAATTATGGTTCCAAGAATCATGACAAAGATTTTGAAAAGATAGCCAAAAATGTACAATTTACATGACATAGATCTAACCTATTGCCTATTTCTAAGCTGCATCTTGCCTAATTTTTTGTCTCTTGCCTAACTCTGCTTTTGTTTGATTTTTCTTTCCTGCATGTAGATTTGGATCACAAAAGAGAATTGTTAGTGTTGTAAACATGACAAGACATATTTCAATTTTTGTTATATTTACAAATATTAATTCGTTTTGAAGAAGTCTTATAAAGATATGAAAAGGAGCATTTGTTGAACTAATGTAAGAAAGTATCACCTTAGAAATATATATGTGATGAGAAGTTGTTTTAACACTTAACATTGTATACAGACATAATGTTGAAAATAAAATAATAGAAACATAAAAATTCTTATTTCATTTAACTTGCTCATTCGTATGTTTTCTAAGCCGTGCATATATTTCTATCAAAATTGAAAAATATACTAGGCCAAAGAAGGCCCCCGAAAATCAGAGGAATTTGGAGCAGAATTTAAAGGAAGAAGAGGTTGTTCCATTGGTGAATGTTCTAATGTGTCGTTTCTCACTTCTTGTCCTTCATCTGCTTGTGGAATGAAAAGAGGCGGAGGAGGAGGAAGAATCTTTACATCTTCAGGGAAATTAAGCTTTGCTTTATTTCCACGGAATCTGAGTGCAGCCTCGTCGTAGGCTCTAGCGGCCGCTTCTGCCGTATCAAACGTACCGAGCCAAACCCTAGCTGCTTTATGTGGATCGCGTATCTCAGCCGCCCATTTTCCCCAGGGTCTCTGCCTTACTCCTCTGTATCTCCTCTTTTTCTCCTTTGCCTCTTCGGGTGAACCATTGTTTGTGCACTCTTCTATACAAAGAGAGATTAAGACCTCGATATTTTACACGATAAGTTTACAAAAAAAATATATATATTTTAAACGATAAATTATGTGTTTATATGCGATATTTTGTATAAACTGAATTTTGCTAACTAACTAAAAAACATAGTATTGTGAAAATTGAGTCCGTAGGTAAAAAAAAAAACAAAAGAATTGTAGTTCATTTTAAAATACATATAGAATTAAAGTAAAAGTAAAAGCAAACAAATAACTTTTTTAACGAGCAAACAAATAACTTATACCTAATAAGAATAATAAAATGCATATTTTACAGTATCATGCATGCATCATAATATAAAATGTTTAGGAAAATAATGGAACTAAACATATTAACCCACCAATCGGACCAAGGGAAGAGTCTACTCGATTGATTCCAAGCCTTTCTCGTTTTAGCCCAGCAGAAGAGGAAGACGAGTGAGTATCGACCAAAGATGATGTTAAAGAGCGAGCAGAAACAACCTGGGTCAAGGCGGAGACCATTGCGGACATTTCGGTGCCAAACCTATTGAACCTTCCAACGATAGGGTCGTCTTCAAAGCTATAGACACAAATTGTCTTTCCTTCAAATTTGACACTTCTCTTATGTGTTGACATGAAGAAAATATGAGAAGTTAGGCAAGCACTATCAAGCACTCAAATGCAAGTGGAGAAGTTAGGCAAGCACTAAGTTTCCACTCAACTCCACTCACCTTGCCACTCAACTCCACTTACCTTTGTTTATTTTATTTTTCTCTCTTGTTGCTTATACATTTCAATGTCTATAAATTAACCTTGTTTGTAACACATTTTGGATAAGGAAATAAGTTTCTCTCCTTCTTATTCTTATTTGTTCTTGAGTGTTCTTGAGTGTTCTTGAGTGTTCATACTCTTTCTCTTCATAAATCATCAATTCTAACATGGTATCAGAGCTTTAAGCTCCTACTTCATTCCGCAAACCTTCTCTATCCTTCTCTTTTATTCAGCAAAGCTTTTATGTTATTCTCATTCCGCAAATCATAAAAATGGAGAAGGAAAACATAATTTCCGTGACCCTTGAGGGTCCTAATTATCTCTCATGGTCAAGAGTGGCCAGAATCACCTTGGGATGTCATGGACTTTGGGACAGCCATATCATGAAGGCTGGAACTTCAAAGAGGATGGCTGAAGAAGATAGATACGTGAACAACCACAACCAATGGGTTCAAGAAGACCAACAAGCTCTGGCTCTCATCTGTAACTCCTTGTCAAAACCAATCCTGAAGATCAATTCTCACATCAAAACCGCCAAGAGACTATGGGAGAGTCTTCAAACCGCTTATGGGTGTTTATGGGAGAGTCTCCAAACCATCTATGAGAACGACCGGTTCCTCAGCTTTCTCCTACACCTAGACTCATCATTCAACACACTGATAAAGAATTTCTTTACTGGAAGAAAGATTTCATGCCTAGATGATGGTGATCCTCTCAAAGGCCAGCCGGATAAATGTAAACCCAAGGAGCAGCAAGCAATTCAAGGGAGAACCATGTATTCTGCTCACATGGGTGATTCAACTGAAGACATGTGGAGAAATCAAGTTGGTACGACCTCATCTGATGATTTTGTGACAAGAAAAGACGCCAATTCCTTTATCTGGAGCACTGTCTTGGCTCTCATTGCTTCCAAGAAGGCTGGTACACATTCTCTTGACTCTAAACCTATCATAATAGATTCAGGAGCAAGCCATCACATGATTTGTGATAGGAACTTGATTAGTAATATCCAGCCTGCCGTAGGGAATGTAGTCATAGCAAATGGTGATAAGGTGAAGATAGAAGGGATAGGGAACCTTAAAGTGTTTGATAAGGAATCTACTGCCTTGTATATGCCTGGATTTTCATCTAACTTGTTATCAGTAAGAAGGGCTACGATTGATTTGGGCTGCCAAGTTGTGTTCAGACCAGATGAAGTTGAGTTTCAAGACCTGAAGACAGGAAAGGTCATTGGAAAAGGGCACAACCATCAGCAGATGTATCATCTTGAGAGGAATATGGTGCCAGAATCATCTATGCCTCACTGCCTGGCTAGCACCGTTAATGGCGCTGAGAACACAATATGGCATGCCAGATTGGGACATCCCCATACAAGAGCTCTAAACCTGATATTCCCTGGAGTGGTGTCTAAGAATGAAGAGTGTGAAGCCTGCATATTGGGGAAGCATTGTAGGACAGTCTTTCCACGGTCTGGCACCACCTATGAGAGTTGCTTTGACTTGGTTCACTCTGATGTATGGACGGCTCCATGTGTGTCAAGGGAGAATCACAAATACTTTGTCACCTTCATTGATGAAAAATCCAAATACACTTGGTTGACACTGATTCAGTCCAAGGATAGGGTGTTAGACGCCTTCAAGAATTTCCAAGCTCATGTCTCCAACCACTTCAATGCCAAGCTGAAGATCCTCAGATCAGACAATGGTGGAGAATACACAAGTCATGCATTCAAACAGTACCTGGCTCAACATGGAATTATTCATCAAACAAGCTGTCCATATACTCCTCAACAAAACGGAGTTGCTGAAAGGGAGAACAGACACCTGATGGAGGTAGCCAGATCAATGATGTTCCACACCAATGTTCCAAAGAGATTCTGGAGTGATGCGGTGGTGACTGCTACTTATCTGATCAATAGGACTCCAACTCAAGTCCTCAAAGATCTATCACCGTTTGAAGTCCTTAACCAGACTAAGCCGGCTTTGGACCACTTACGGGTGTTTGGATGTCTCTGCTTTGTGCTGATACCAGGGGAGCAGAGAAACAAACTGGATGCCAGGAGCACAAAAGCGATGTTCATTGGCTACTCTCCAACACAAAAGGGGTATAAGTGCTATGATCCAGTAGCCAGAAAAGTTTTAATATCAAGGGATGTGAAGTTTGTGGAAACAAAGGGATATTATGAGGTGAAGAATTGGGATGATCTGAGGGACTTACCGCAATCAGAAAGAGCCACAAACCTCAGAATCATTTTGGAGAACTTCGGCATTGGCATGTCTCCAGCAACTCAAGAAACAAGAAGGAATATCCCTGAAGCTACTGCACCTGTTCCAGAAGCTGTAGTTGAAGAAGATGTGATTAATGAAAATGGAAAAATTGCCCATCCTGACCCTGAAAGGGGGAATCAACAAAAAGCTCATGATCAGGATGAGACCAAATCAGAATCAGTTCCTGAGACTCAAGATCAAGTTCCAGAAGAAACAAATGAGGCAGCACCTGATCAGATACAGCCTTTGCGAAGGAGCACAAGAATCAGGCAACCGAAAGTCTACTTTAATGCTAAAGCTGTGGCACATCCAGTGAGTGCAGTATGCTCGCTTGCTCAATATCCAGAAGAACATCAAGTCTTCATTGGAGAATTGGATCAAGAGTACATCCCAAACACCTATGAAGAGGCAATGCAAGACAAAGAATGGAGAGAGTCTGTTGAAGAAGAGATCAATGCCATGATCAAGAACAACACCTGGTATGAGACTGAGCTTCCAAGAGGAAAGAAAGCGGTGACCAGCAGACTCTTGCATACCATCAAGTATCTTGCAAATGGAAAGCCAGAAAGGAAGAAAACCAGACTGGTAGCAAGAGGATACACACAAGTGTATGGAGAAGATTATCTAGACACGTTTGCACCAGTGGCGAAGCTTCATACAATCCGGATACTCATCTCATTGGCAGTGAACCTAGAGTGGGATCTTTGGCAAATGGATGTAAAGAATGCTTTTCTACAAGGTGAACTAGAAGATGAAGTGTACATGAGACCACCTCCGGGAATGGAAGAGATGGTAAAGCCAGGAAATGTCCTCAGACTCAGAAAGGCGATCTATGGCTTGAAGCAATCACCAAGAGCTTGGTACCACAAACTAAGCACTACATTGAATGGAAGAGGATTTGTGAAGTCTCAAGCGGATCACACACTCTTCACTTTCACCAGCAAGCAAGGGATTGTGGTAATTCTAGTCTATGTGGATGACATCATCATCACTGGTAGTGACAAGGAGGGGATCAGTTCAACGAAGACATTCCTCAAGGCTGCATTTGACATCAAAGATCTAGGAGAACTAAAGTATTTCCTCGGCATTGAGATGTGCAGATCAAAAGAGGGATTGTTCATGTCTCAAAGAAAGTATACTCTGGATATTCTAAAAGAGGCAGGAAATCTTGGAGGAAGACAAGCCAAGACACCACTTGAAGAAGGCTACAAGGTACTGCGAGAGGGGGAGTATGAAGATACTCCATTTGATGATGTTAAGCAGTATAGAAGGATGGTTGGAAAGCTGATATATCTAACTATCACTCGGCCAGATGTGTGCTTTGCAGTTAATCAAGTAAGCCAGCACATGCAAAATCCCAAGGTTCATCACTGGAAGATGGTGGAGAGGATCCTAAGATACTTAAGAGAAGCTCCGGGTCAAGGTGTATGGATGGCTTGCAACAAAAACACGGAGGTTATAGGATATTGTGATGCAGATTGGGCTGGAGACAGAGTTGACAGAAGATCAACTACCGGCTATTGTACTTTCATTGGAGGTAACTTGGTTACATGGAAAAGCAAGAAGCAGAAGGTAGTGTCTTGCTCGAGTGCTGAAGCAGAATACAGATCAATGAGGAAGCTAACCAGTGAGCTTATCTGGATAAAGGGGCTTCTAGGCGACTTGGGGATTGAGATCACCACTCCCATAACCATGCATTGTGACAACCAAGCCGCAATACACATTGCTTCCAACTCAGTCTTCCATGAGAGAACAAAACATATAGAAGTGGACTGCCACAAGGTGAGACAGGCAGTAGAGCAACAAATAATCCTCCCATGCTACACAAGAAGTGAGGATCAGCTGGCTGACATCTTCACCAAAGCGGCCAGCAGCAAAGTTTGTGAGTCCATTCTTCCGAGACTAGGACTCATAAATCTTCCATGTCAATGATCCCCTCACCGTGGAGTGTTCTACTCTTTTTCCTTTGTTTGGTTTTTATCCCAAGTGGTTTTTTCCAAGTAAAGGTTTTAATGAGGGAATACTTCATGGCTTTCCAAGCTTGACACTCACTACTGTCAAGCTTGAGGGGGAGTGTTGACATGAAGAAAATATGAGAAGTTAGGCAAGCACTATCAAGCACTCAAATGCAAGTGGAGAAGTTAGGCAAGCACTAAGTTTCCACTCAACTCCACTCACCTTGCCACTCAACTCCACTTACCTTTGTTTATTTTTTTTTTCTCTCTTGTTGCTTATACATTTCAATGTCTATAAATTAACCTTGTTTGTAACACATTTTGGATAAGGAAATAAGTTTCTCTCCTTCTTATTCTTATTTGTTCTTGAGTGTTCTTGAGTGTTCTTGAGTGTTCATACTCTTTCTCTTCATAAATCATCAATTCTAACATTATGTGTCATGTTTATAATGTACAATGTATTATGTTATATTTCATTCGATACTTGAAAAAGAGGGTTAAATCTGTTTGGAACTATAGTTTGCAAATTTGATGTGTTTGTTGTTGTTTTATGTTATATTAATATAAGTGTTATATCGATCTGTATATGAGTTTTATATTGGTATGTATATGATTTTGTAAAGAGAAATAGTATGGTTAAACGTAAATCAAATAGAATTTATTATGGCATCAATAAAATAGAATACAATGTGATGTTGAATGGAATGATTCCACTCTTGGAGAGAGTTGATAAATAAATCGTCCTCTCCTCCTCCACCTTGCCACCCATAGTCTCCCACCTCTTTTAAATGTTGTAATGTAATATTGTTTTGTTCTATTCTATTTGACGACTGTAGAATAGAATGTGATTTTACAGTAAAAAACATATATTATATTTATACTATAATAAATATATATTATAGTTTATATTTGGGTTTGGTTTTCGTGTTTGGAGTTTAGGGTTTAGTACTTAGTGGTAGGGGTGTTAAATATTTAGGGGTTGTGAATGAGGTTATAATTTTGTACTACTTTGGCAATATAGAAGAGAACACTCCCCCGGGTTTATAGGTTTCTCCCTAGGGTTTAGATTTACCAAGTAAGGGTTTGGATATAGTAATTTATACTATATACATTCTATTTGGGTTTATACTTCCTTGATTAGGGTTTAGATTTACTAATTAGTGGCTTGTATTGTTGTATTTTTGCGGGTGGGGGAGGTTTACTATTTACGTTTCATACTATGGATACAACATTGAAAAACCAAAGTCAAACATGTATACATTATATGTGGGTTTAATATGTAACTTTTCCCGGTTTGATTGGTTTACTATACTACTTAAACTGTATAGAATAGAATATATGCAACATGCTAACCAAGTAAATGTGTCTTGCTTAATATTGAAAAACAATTTATAGATTGTATTTGGGTTTATATGTTCATACCTAGGGTCTAAATTGACTAAGTAGGGATTTGAGTTTAGTAGTCATCGATTGTGGGTGAGTTTATTATGTATAGTTCCCACCGCAGGTTGAGAGTTGTACTATCAATAAGATAGAATGGTACTTGGATGTCCTATCAAATTTCAATTAAACAGTGGTGTATTGTATCCAATTATTTACAATCTATAGTGATAAACATATGTGGTGAAAATGAAAGTTACGTGGATTTCCTACCAAACTCCAATTCTGCAAAGTAACCTTACAAAGGTATCCACACCATAAATCGTCGACGTCATCTCTACATCTATAAAAGAACCAGAAACTTGTACGTACCAGGGGTAAAATCGGCATAGTTGAAACAAAATTGTTAGATAATACATTATGTCAAAATCAATACTCTGCACTTAATTTCCTTCTCATACTTGATCATTTGGCAAATTTTCTCTACTTCAAAACTCTTAGCTTTACTTGTACATCATCTCTATTTTTTCAAAGGTATTGTACTTTAAAATTAAACATTTTTTATGTGGTATTTTAAAAGTATATTTGGAATATAGACAGCGACTAAGAGAGATTAAAACGTATAAATGGCATGTAATCGTCTAATAGAGAAAAATACTAGAGCAAAATACTCAAGTATCATCCCTGTTTTTTTTTCTGGAAAAATCTATATTAAACGTTAAAGAAAATGTTTTGTTTTTGTAAGATATGCATCTTTAGTATGAGAGCTTTTAAATTGGAAAATCAACAGGTTTCTTGGTAGTTTCTCTAAGTTATGGCTTGTAACTTGTTTGAAAACCTTTTGCATATCCCCTACCTTTGATAGTGAGTGGCCTTGTGCAAATATGTTTGTCATTGAGTAGGATATGAATTCCTTAAGTAGTGGGTGTATCACCATATCATCAAGATTTTAGCTCTCTCCATATAATATATAGGGCTTGCTGGTATACATATCTCTTGAGGAACTGTGCGTTATATTCTGTGTGTTGCTGAGAAATGGTCGCCATCAGTACATTCCGGTCCACTGAAAAATGTGTTCCAAAGAGATTTAGTGACAGCTCCTTCCATTGAGTCGAAGTAAAACTACAGGTGAACACTAGTAGATATATCGATTATAGGTACGAAATTTCCACGAACATTTCATGGCTAAAATGAAAAGGCCACCAAAAATCTACAAGTAAAATAGGTGGCAAAACGTGTGCAATTCGTGGTAAAAAAGCTATGAAATCGCTATGAACCGTAACATGGAAAAAAGCCACAATTTAACAAATTAAATACGTAACAAATGGTGTATTAGCCACGAAATTTCCATGATAGCTATAAATATGTGTAATAAAATAAGATAAACCGTAGCCACAAAACTAAATTGTAGCAATTTTGTAACTAGTCCACCAAAAAAATGTCTCCCAATCAACTCGGGAAACATATGACAGTGAATATATATATATATATATATATATATATATATAAATTATGCAAAATTTTGTGGTAATGCACCTAAAGAACCTTCCCATCCGTTGGATCATGTACATTGGTTTGGATTTTTTTCAACAATCTATTTTTAACTTTTAATCTCCCACCTCACACTCTCTTTCTTCCACTTCATTTTTTCTTTCTTCTTTTTTCTTCTGTTTTTTTTCATGCTCTTATTTAAAAACTTATGATAAATGAGATTTTAATATATGTCCAAAACTTATAAAACTAATTTCTATTTGTAGAACAAAAATTAAAAGTAATAATTTTGATATAAAAATTAAAGAAATAAATTAATTAGCTAACTGTAAATAATCTAAACTAATCAAGATGTATACAATTATTTGTGGACCACAACTTTTTAACAGTCAACATGTTGAAAAAATTCAACAGCAAATAATCCATGTCATGTTTTTAAAATTTTCAACACCTTCAATGTAAGTTTTCAACTGTTGAAATAAAGATTCAACACTACCATTGTCTATCGTCTTTGACGAAGTTCAAAAACGAGGAATATATTCAAACAATTTCTAGGAATTCGGCCGTGACAAAAACCGTAGCATTTTTTGTGGCAAAACATGGTATAAAACGTGGCAATAAACGTAGCTACTAATTCTCTATAAACGTATTCACATATTGTGAGAAGGTTGGTTAAGAGATATGCATGTAAGAGTGAATTAAATATGAGTATTCAATGTCATATAACTACAAAAATATACTATTTACTAGAAAATTTTACGAGGAATAATGGTCGTCATAAATGTACGACGATTTGGCAAGAAGTTTACATGAAAAAACAGATTTGTCATCAAGCACAAGTATAATTATGAGGACATGATTTCATCGAAAACAAATGTTATATTACGATGGATTTACGACGAAAGAAAATGTACGACGATTTATCAAGAAGTTTACATGAAAAAAAAAAACAGATTTGTCATCAAGCAGAAGTATAATTATGAGGAGATGATTTCATCGTAAAACAAATGTTATATTACGATGGCTTTACGACGAAAAAAAGATTCATTGTAAGTTTGTTGTAAAATAAGGAGTACACTGAAGATTAGTTGACTCTATCAAAATTATTTACTCGTAAATTCGTTGGTTTACCGAAGTAAAAAAAATTGTAAATGATTTTTTTAACTCTGTTGTTAAATTCTCTTACCAATTACGAAATTATATGTCATTTTTCATATTGAAAGACACAAACCATAAAAAAAAAACCTAAAAACAAGAAGGAGAAAAAAAAGTTTGTAATGACAATATATATGATTTACGAAGTTGGATGTATGCGCACATAGATTCTGATGTGAGAGTGATAAAAGAATTTCTCAACGGTCTCGAGATATTCATGTTCCAAGCTAGTTGTACACTGATCACACATGAAATTGGTAAGATGTTTTGTCCTTGTCGTAAATCCAATAATACAAATTTTACTCTAGTCAAACTGTATGGAACCATTTAGCAAATAGATGTTTTACACCCCATTACTATATTTGGTTTCAACTTAAGGAGGGTAATGTTGGAAATGAAGATAGTAGTAGTAATAGTAATTTTAAGGATGCTGTTATAGTGATCAATGAAAATAAGGAGAAGTTGGTAGATCATGATAGGGTTTACGACATGGATACAAATGCATTTCTAGAAACTACTACAACAAGAGCTGATGAAGCTGAAAATATTGAAGAACCTAACTTAGATGCAAAAAGTTTTTATGAAATATTAGATGCTGTGAATCGACCAATATATACAAGTTGTACATAAGGTATCTCTAAATTGTCTATAGTAGCTAGGATGATGAATATTAAACTAATCATAAGTTATCTGAAAATTGTATGGATGCATGGACCGAGTTGTTTTACTAGTATTTTCCAGAAGACAAGGTGCCAGCTGATTCTTATTATGAGACTCAAAAATTGGTTTATAGTCTTTGGTTGCCTTTGAAGATGATGATATTTGCAACAACAATTGCATGATCATTGCAAAAGGATAACACTGAGAACATTAAGACCATTGCATAATCTACAGGGTTGCCTTCAGTGATGATTGATAATTGCATCGATAATTGCAATTGGACCATGACACCGGAACACATTAAGACCATGTTGTTCAAATATTTTGTAGTTAGTTTTTTATTTAATGAATTTAAAATTTAATTTTCAAATAAGTTTATTATATATTTATTATTTTTCTAATATTCATTTCCAACAAAAATCAAATTGGTCCATTGAGATCAATGAGAAGGTGAAGGCAAAGTTTGTGGAGAAGGCGAAGATGCGCCTAACAAACACTATCTTCGACTAGAAGGTCATTTAGGAGGTTAGAGGCTATAAGGGGAAGCCCTCTATCTCACAAAGGATGTATGGTATGGTCTCATCAGCTATTGGACTTGGTATGAATTTACAAACAATTCTCTGCATCTGGTTTGACGAAGGATGAGCACGGACATTTGTCGATGGTTCATACTTCGGCCAAACATTTCACGGCAGTGTCCGTCTGCATATGTTAAGTGATATATTTCAATAATTATTTTCCTTAACTAGAATTTTATAAATATATTCAATCAAACTTTAAATTTTTAAGCCACAAAGAAAAATAAAGTGCTAAAATCGCTTTCCGAACTTTTCCGGGCTACACACTCACATGGCGGTATTTTCACATTTTCTTTTATTTATTACTTACTTTTTGAAATTAATAATTTTATATAAGTTCATTTTCCTTTTCTTTAAAGGTTGTCCCTAAAAATGTTGTGAACGCTAGGTATATTATCCATTAACAATGTCCAACGAGTGACATCATCTTATTCTCAGAGACATGATGAGAAGTCTCTTGGATGCGGTTTGTTTTGAATGCGCACAAGCTCGCATGGAGTCCCTCGAAAGTCTTCTCAACCTTATGGTGGACGGAAACCTACAGATGCAAAGGATGTAGCAGATTAGAAGGCAGGAACTACGGATTTCAGATCCACCTATCCGTTATGCGGATGAGGAGACAAAGGAGTAAGAGAGAATGAACACTAGAGACTACTTTAAGGGAAACGACACCCTCAACCGCTAGCTTTGTTTTCACTATTGTTTTGATTTTTTGTATTATAAATTTAAATATTTTTATTTATGAAATTACTTCCATAAATGTATTATTGTTTTATAATTTTTATATTTTATTTATGGTTTGAATTATTTTAAAATTTATTATCATTTTTAAAGAAAAATACAACATTCCTTGTAAACAATCGTTGTTACATTTAGGAGTACTTGACAAGGAAGTCGATGTTACTTCCTCGTAATTTGTTATGAGTCAAATATGAGGATTTACGTGTAAAATTGTCGTAAAATATTTTAAGGATTAACAACCACTTCCTTGTTCTTTTGTCGTAAAATTTACACAACGTGAACATCGATTTCACTTCAAAATTTTACGAGAACTTTACAACGGCATTTTACGAGTCCTTTACGGCGAGACTATTCCTCGTAGTTTAACGACCACTTTACAACGAAATTTTTTTCAGGTATTTACGACAAAACCTTGTCATCGTAAAACTATGAGGATTTTACAATGAATTGTCTGTTACGATGAGCGTTTTATGACAATCCTGATATGATTGGTAGTTCGTCGTAACTCTCCATATACGACGACTTAACAATGATATGAGTCATCATAAGTTGTATGTTTTCTTGTAGTGTATTATTTCTAATCAAGATAGTGGATGGATCGACCCATTGATCTTTGATCCATAATTCTGTTTCATGAGAGATTATTGAATGTATTGATGTATTTATCGCACTTGCATTTGTTTTTCTCCACAGGATCAAAGAAGACAACTTTCTCAACATTAGTCAGACACATCTTATTCTTCTATAGATCACAAACTCCTCCAATTGTTGCCATGATGGCTCTTCCAAAAAAAAGAAAGAAAATATTTTCAACCTAATTTGGTCTCCACAACATGAAAGTCCACATGGACAATGCATTCCCCTATCTCTACTTCTACATTCTTGATTATTCTAACTAATTTTCCTTGGAGTTATCCAAAAAGGTGAAACTAGCTTGAGAAGGTTCTTCTTTTATTCTGAACCGTTCAATAGTTTATTTGGCCATGATGTTGGCGGAAGATCCATTATCGCAGAGGGTGTATGAGAAATTGTAGTCCTCAATATAGTAGAAATCACAAATTTCCAAGAACTTGTCTTCTTGAGTTCACACCTAGCTATATGAAACAACAGTTCAATGTCCTCATATATCTTTTTTGCTCTCTTTGAAGAACTTACCAAGTCTATACTGATGATATGCATCCTCGAAAGACAATGCATCCCCATATCTTTACTTCTACATTCTTGATCATTCTAGCTAATTTTTCCTTGGAGTTACCCAAAAGGTGAAACTAGCTTGAGAAGGTTCTGCTTTCATTCTGAACTGTTCAATAGTTTATTTGGCCATGATGTTGACAGTAGATCCATTATTGCAGAGGGCGTATGAGAAATTGTAGTCCTCGATACAGGTCACAAACTTCCTAGGATCTTGTCTTCTTGAGTTCACAGCTAGATATCTGAAACAACAGCTCAATGTCCTCATATATCTTTTTTGCTCTCTTTGAAGAACTTACCAAGTCTATACTGATGATATGCTTCCTCGAAAGACATATCCTTAGGCATCCTCTTCATTCTCTTGTGAAACTCATCAAGTCGAGCTTTGTTGGCTTCTCTCCTGAGTTGTTTGGAAACATAGGACTTCCTAGATTTTACTCTCGTGCTTGACAGCTTCCCAGAAATCATCATCTGTGATGGCATTGACATGGTGCCTCTTGCTTGCTTCACCTTTCCCTTTAATCAGAGCCTCTCGCCTTTTTTTCACAACTTCTGTAGTCTGAACAAAAGACTCCATTGAAGTTAATGACCAATGCTAAATACTCAAATTTATTGTTGTCTTCCATGGGATGCTCGCGAGGAATATCATGAAAGGGATGCTTACCCACAAAATAGATATATGCAGGTTTCGGCTCAAACTTATTCCTCGGGAATGCAGAACGACGAGTAGTAGGCCTGTTAGCGCAAAACTCATCAAGCATGTTGTATCTTTAAGTGCCCTCTGTCATTCAATCCACATTCAAAGCAACAACAATTTCATCAGGGATGACAACCCCCCTGATCATCTATTTTCTGACATGTTGCATTACATAGATGACCCTCTCGATCATGCATGTTTCCTTGCATATTACGAATCAACAGATGCAGAGCAACCATCTTTCTTTTGCCGCGAATGGTGTCATTCAAAACATAATTGGTATTGTTGACACTATGTTATGAGAGGTGTCTCTCGACACCTTGTAGTGTCATTCCCCAGTAGCCATATGTTGTGCATCTCAAGCTCCGGTAGCTCTTGGATTGAGAGATCTTTGAGCTCTTTTTCCTATTTTCTCATACTCATATACATATACTTGATACACATGAAAATAAAATATGTAAACTAAAAACGTAAATCTAAATAAAATCTTACACATAGTTTAATGATGATCTGAGTTCCCCGCCAAATTTGATAAGCTCAAATTACTCTAAGTACTATACCGATTTCTTATATGAGAAAATTGCTTTTAGGATAATTTGAGCATATCATGCCACCAAAGCGAGGGATCAGACATGGAGACTCACTTTCGCCTTACATTTTCATTATGTGTAGTGAAAGATATACGACCTCTATGCCACAAAGCTTTGGGTGCTAGAACACTCATTTCACTGTGGATGGCATGATGTTCTTCAGCAAAGCAAAATCAAAGAATTTTGAAACCTTAAGACAATCCTGAACCAATATGAAAAAACCTTAGGCCAATGTAACAATAAAGGAAAGTCCGTGATCGCATTCTCTAACAAGACGCCAGTGGGACTAAAAGAGATTAAGCACACATTAATAAAGGAAAGATATTAAGAGCATGATTAAGGGGGGGGGGTGCGTAGAGGGTTGCTTAAAGGGGGCACCAAAACTCTAATCACCCCTTCTTAAAATTCATAATTAAGCATCACTTTTTGTACTATTCGCGGGCCCCACTGACACATAGTGGCTCGCGATTGGTTCGTTTTTAATTTTCTTTTTTAAAATAAATAATAAATAAGCACCCCCAAATGGTGTGTTAGGGTTAATGGTGCTCTAAGCATGGTTAATTCCCTAGCCCTTGAAAATGGAGAGAGAGTATATGGAACTGTATGAAACACTTCGGCAGAAAAAAATGATATGTTCACATCTGTTGTTGACATAATCCATCAAATGTCCATAACTTGGTCTTTAAAGTTTATAAATTTGATTTCTTGTAAGGATAGTTTGGTATATTATTTGTACGATTGTCTCTAGTGGGTTTGGATTCCGAGTTATTTGGTGGATTCTTTTTTTTTGTCAACATTTTGCATTACTGGGCCAAAGGCCTAAAGTTTACAAGTGAATACAAGCACAAATTTACAAACGACAAAGCCCAATCGATAGCTACAGATAGATAAGATTGACTGCATGAAGACCACGTGTCCTTTACGTGGCGATCGATCAGACTGGAAACGGTGAGATCGAAGGAATCGCCGGAACACCACCAAACCACGACCTTATTGTCCATCTCCGATTTGCTTGCTCCACTTGCATATCTCTCCTTTCTTTAATCGCCGCCGACCTAAAAGGATTATTTGTCTTCAAACCGTTAGAGTGAACTCCCGTGGATAGCTTCAAAATGACAGTTACAGAGCCTCGCCGGAACGTTTATTAAGAAACTCCAGCTAATCTGATTCCGAACTGACCCACCGTAGCTTAAACCGCCCATCTTAGTTCATAATCCTTCAGGATACTCCACTTAAAACACAAGACAGTGAAGATTGATTCCTTTCCAGATTTTGAAACCAAGCATAACCAACGAAGAGAATCAAAGACCAAGATCAACCGGTATAGGATTTCAACACAGAAAGGAGAAGAAGAAGATACTTTATTACGATTCAAAATCAGAGATAAAAGAAAAGATATTAGAAAAGCTCTGATTTGAAATCGATTGCACAACAAAATCGGCTAAAACCGAAGAGAAAATCCGCTACCGGAATAGAGATCGGACAAGCCGAAACAAGAATCTGATCAAAGATCAGAAACAAAACAAAACAAAAGCTTTTCTCACCTCATTTTCTCTCCCTGTGAAAGATCGTCATGTGAGAGCCTCTCCAAAAAGGAACTCTATTTTGAAGTTTCTCAAACTCTATATTTGAAGTTTCAAAGTGTTCTTCTCCAAAAGCAAAACTTCAAAACTAACTTCAAAATTATTTGTATTTCACACTATGGTCCTTATATTTATTTTAGTTAATGAAAATTCATAAAACTTTTATAAATAACTAACACATATATAAAAAATTACAACAATATTAATTAATAAAACTTTAAATTAAAATATAAAACTAGAAATAGGAATACATAATTAAATATTAAACTACAAATAAAATACCACATTATTCCATAAGATTATTTCCGTAATGCTCCCATATGTGATCAACTAGTGCATTTCGAAGTAAGAAATGACTCTCTTTATTTTTAATTTGTAGATTACGAGCTAAAAATTGTTGAAAACTGATATCGTCATTTTCCGCCATATCAACCGTTGCTTCTACCACTGATCTTGTATCTTTTATCGGCGCATTAATATCACGTTCATCTTCAATTATCATGTTATGCATTATAATGCATGCCGTCATTATATCATACAATACCTCCTTCTTCCAGTAACAAGATGATCCTGCTATGATAGCAAACTTGGACTGCAAGACTCCAAATGCACGTTCAACATCTTTTCGACATGCTTCTTGTTTTGCTGCAAACAATTTTTTCTTTGGACCTTGGGGATTACTTATTGTTTGAACAAGAGTTGACCATTTTGGATAAATTCCATCAGGTAAATAATAACCCATGTTATATTCGTTTCCTTGAATAACATAATTAGCTGGAGGAGCGATACCTTGAGCAACCTTTGAAAATAAATTGGTAAATTTTTTAAAGATTAAAATTTTAATTTTTTAAAAATTTTATGGGTAAAGTTTAATTTATAGATTTGAATTTGAATATTTGTGAGATAAATTTTTTAAAGATTAAAATGATAAATAAGAAAATACTTAAGAATAATAAATAAGATATGTACATGTAAGGACCAAATTGCAAATAAAAAGATGAAACTTCAAATTTGAAGTTTTGAAGTTTCTTTTTGGAGAGTCAAAAACTCTATATTTGAAGTTATAGAGTGTCTTTTGGAGATGCTCTCAACAGAGAGAGAGGACAGAGAAAAGCTTTTTTCCTATGTTATTTGGTGGATTCATTGTCCACTTGTCAGCCTTTTGCAAGGGCTACATGTTGATTAGGCTTAACACGGCTAGCTTTCTGGCATAATGATGTCTATGTATAGCCTCGATGGAGTGTACCGTATAAGTCGTTCAATATCCTCTTTCAATTGTTGATGAAAATTTGCGTAATCTGAAAGATAATCCTTTGTAGACAACTTCGTGGTCAAAACCCCACGCCTGACACCATAATTGGTTGATAACTACTTACTGAAATTTCTTAAAGCATCTCCAATGGAATCTTTAAAAAAAAAGTTTTTTTTGTTTAGTTTAATTCTTATTTTTTTCAAATAAAAAAATATCAACCAATCGTAGGTTGTCACGTGTCATGGAGGTCCGTAAACAGTGCAAGAGATTCACTTAGAAGTTTTTATTTAAAAATCTTAAGGATTGAATCCTTAGCATTTGATGGAGTCCACTAATTATTTAATTATTATTTTTCTTTAAAACTTCTCCTTAAGGATTTCTATAGCAGATACTCTTAAATATTATTTGAGAATTGATTTGAACATAAGACACTATAACATTCATTCTCACTAAAAAAATAATGATATGACTTAAAAAAGATATATGACATCAATTTAATTATGACATATATAATTCTTTTATAATACTTTATATGTTTGGAAACACTTTTCAAATATAGTATTGGCTAATAACTTTTATACTATCATTATAAATAAATTTTATGTATAAATATGTATTTTGATAAGATTTTTGAAATATATTAATAACTAATAAATCATATATCATAACTAGAATAATATATATATATATAACATAAATAAACAAACAAACTAAATATAATTACAACGTAAAAAAATTGACATTAACTTATACATCATATTTTTATAAATATATATATATATATATATATATTAAAATTAATTTTAAATGTGCTTTAAAATACAAAATTAAAGAAACACTAACCAAATAAAACATTTGTTGATAATTAATATTTAATATTTTGTTAGCATTTATTGGTTCATTAAGCTAATTCAAATTTGAATTTTACCATTTTAACTTATTTTAACTAAAACAAAAAGATATAAAACTTATTATAATTTATATATTTAAGTAAATACATACTTAAAATTAGGGACAAAATACATACTTGGAATAAATAATTATTAAATATAATATAAATAAGGTTTTTATAATATATAATTTAAATTAAATTTAAATTTAAATAAATAAATTGAAATAGTTAAAGAAAATCAAAATTTTCTAAATATACAAAATTAAAATATAAAAATAATAATATCACAATGTAAGCTATTATTTTGAAAAACAAAATAATATTATTTATAATTATTATTTTTGTACGTTGCGTAAAAAAATTCATAATTGACATATGTATACACTTCTATTTCAAAGAAGAGAAACAAAATTCTTAAAGTATTTCTCTTATATTATCCTTTTTGTGGTCCCTCCTGACACGCCCTTCACAAAACTTATTATATAAAGGCAATTCATGTTTTCAAATCACAATAAGGCACTATATAAGTACTCAAAGACACGTGATCCTAGGAAATGAGTGGACACAAATATACCGTATATAAGTATCCATTTACATGCACACGCGAATATAAAGGTATCTACCATCAGATACCTAAAGTAATATTTTCTTCTATGGCCAATCTACTGCAGATGGGTTCACCTCTTATATATAGTAATGCCCTTGTGAAGAGTATCCAACGTCCTCGGTCATTCACATGCGCCATACTAGCTAAAACGACACCGGCTGATGAGTCTCCAGTTGTTCCTCGTCGTTCCGCAAAGTATCAGCCTTCTCTTTGGGACCATCACGATCTCCTCTCGGTCGAGAATAAATATACGGTACATAAGTACTCCCTATATACAATAAAGATCTAGAAAGATGTAGAATATGTTCATAGCTATGTTCATTTACAATATCCACTGGTTTCAGAATGATAAATTTTTTTTTTTTTTTTCAGAATGATAAATTTGTGCGCAAGAGAGATTTGTTGAAAGAAAATGTGAGAAAGATGCTCTATGATGAGAGTATGACTCACACCGGCCAATTCAAGCTCATTGACGATCTACAAAAATTAGGGGTTTCTTACCATTTTGAACGGGAAATTGACAATATACTAACAACTTCTTATCAAAAAGATAGAGGAAACTTCACTGAGTATAAAGTTGAAAAAGATTTACATGCCACAGCGCTGGAATTCCGACTACTCAGACAACATGGTTTCAATGTTTCAGAAGGTAAATATGTTTCCACTCCCTTCGTTTTTATAGAGGTTTTAAAGTTTCTTTTATCAATTTAGAAAAAGTTTGATGTAAAATTTAAAATTTGATTTTCTTTATTTTTTTATTACCATTCATAATGTGTAGTATATATATGTGTTTAGCTTAATGCAAAACGACGTTTTCCGGTTAGATCAGGGAGAAAAGAAAAGATACAATGTGTAATATCTTTGTTTCTTTAACCAAAGTATTCTAAAAGAATATCAGTAGAGTTAGTATATCTCATGAAATTGTTTATTACAGATGTATTTAATGTTTTCATGGAGAACTGTACGAGGTTTGAGAGCGATGATATAAATGGTCTGATATCTCTGTACGAGGCGTCATATCTTTCAACAAAATCGGATATTAAACTGCAAAAAGTCATCAGAACTTTTGCAACACAAAAACTCAGAGACTTTTTTTTTTTTTGGTCAAAAAACTCAGAGACTTTGTTGACACTAATGGTAAAGATTTAGCATCATGTGACATCGTACAGATGGTGGTCCAAGCGTTAGATATGCCCTACTATTGGCGAATGAGAAGGCTAGCCACGAGATGGTACATAGATATGTATGGAAAGAGACCTAACAAGAACCTTGTCTTATTTGAATTCGTCAAGCTCGATTTCAATACCGTGCAAGCTGTTCACCAAGAAGAGCTCAAATACGTCTCCAGGTATATATTAACTACTAGTCATATAGCAATTTTACATGTGTTACACCTATTTTAACACTAGATAAAAACAAATAATACATAAGCCATACATTTATTTATGACCATAATTAGTTTTAAGATGAAAAAATAATAAACTTTAACATGGTATTCCAGCCCTTTTAAACTCAACTGAGTATGTGGAACTCTATCATATTTGAATCTGAATGATTACACATAAATATTCAATTAATTTACAAATCACCAATATAAAATAATATAGCATATTTTTTGTGCACAAATAATATACCATATTGTAAGTAGAATAATTTTATATTATTTATATGTTCCTCTTGATATTCATGTGGTGTGAAGCTGGTGGAGGGAGACAGGTTTAGCTAATCAACTTCACTTTGCAAGAGATAGAATAGTGGAGAACTATTTTTGGACTGTTGGACAAATCCAAGAGCCTCAATTTGGTTACGTTCGACGAATAATGGCCAAAATAAATGCACTTCTTACTACTATCGATGACATCTACGATATCTATGGCACTCTTGAAGAACTTCAACTCTTCACTACCGCGTTTGAAAAGTAAAGACTCCACACTTGCAGTTGTACATCAATGTTTTTGGTTGTTTTTATAAATTATGTTTAAACATGATACTGATTTAATTTTCTCTATATAAATATGTTGCAGTTGGGATGTAAATCGTCTTGATGAACTCCCCGAGTACATGAGGTTGTGTTTTCTTGTTGTGTACAATGAAGTCAATAGCATTGGATGTGATATCCTCAGAACTAAAAATATCAATGTGATTCCTCTCCTCAAAAAGTCTGTAAGTGTATACTAATAATTATCTTCAAGGAAACATTTTTGTAACATATTTTCTAGAATTTTAGGGTACCTAGTTTTAAGTGGTAGATTTGTATATCTAATGGACGCTTAATGCTTTATTATTATTATTGTACACACACACATATATATATATATATATATATATATATATACTTCTACATACTTGTACTTTCTTAGGAGTATTAGGTTATATTATTTTATCACATATTTGTCTAAATGTCCTGCAAAAGAAAGAAACCATTCTCACAAAATACTTATGTCTTAAAATCATGGAAACTCTTGTAAATATTGTAAGATAATCTCCTTTCTAATCATCTTACATTTTAGTGGGCAGATGTATGCAATGCATATTTGGTAGAAGCAATATGGTACAAAAGAGGATACAAACCAAATATGGAAGAGTATATGCAAAATGCTTGGAAATCAATAGCAGCGCCAACGATATTTGTTCACTTCTACTGCGTATTATCCGACCAACTCTCTATTCAAGTTCTGGAGACTTTGTCCGAACACCAACAAAAAATCGTCCGATGCTCTGCGTCTGTGTTCCGTCTAGCGAACGACCTTGTAACCTCGCCGGTAAACCAATTTCTTCCAAGTTTTCTTTTATTTTAGCTGGAGGCGCAAGGTTGTCATCACTTGTAACTCTCATTTAACCGCCGTTCTTACACCAACCTTTTCATTACAGCCATCAACCGCCAATAAAAATTTAACGGTTTGTTAAAGTACTTTAAAACTATGATTACAATGTCCCCCCCCCCCAATTATAAGTTTAAAAGATTGAAATAAGAACTCAATAATAAAGAATCACTCTCTTTATTTAGCTTAAGAAACTCTCTCAAAACTTAAGCAATCAAATCTCTAATCTCAAAAACTTATAAGTTATGGCACATCTCACCATCTCCTTATATAGATATTAAAAGTTCCTAAACTTATTAGGAAAACTTCTATTTTCCTAAATACACCACGAAAAAAGAATATTAGTTTAACTTGGCTTCTAAGTTATCTTTAAGCTTATTGCTAACATTCTCCCCCTTAAGCTTAAAGTTAACTTCTTCTATGTCTTGAACTCCTACTAGTTCTCTCATTTCCTTGAACTTGATCCTTCCTAAAGCTTTAGTCAATATATCTGCTTTCTGCATATTCCCCGGAACGTGTTGCACATCGATGAGATCTTGATCCACACACTCTCTTATAAAATGATAGCGTTTGTGTATATGCTTGCTGCGACCATGGAACACTGGATTCTTAGTTAATGCAATGGCAGATTTATTGTCAAGATAAACCACGATCTTTTGCTTTGGTTGTTCTGTAACTTCCTCAAGAAGTTCTTGGAGCCATATCGCTTGTTTCGCAGCTTCCGTTGCAGCCATAAATTCTGCTTCACATGATGATAAAGCGACTGTTTCTTGTTTTTGAGAACACCAAGTAATAGGACTCTCATTCAAGTAGAAAATATGGCCGGTAGTGCTCCTACCATCGTCTTCGTCTATGTTATGAGATGAGTCGCTGTAACCTTTGATCATTGTTTTACTTGTTCTCGGAAACAAAAGACCAAGACTCGAAGTACCTTTCAAATATCTCAGAACATGTTTCAGAGCTAGTCCGTGTGTTGTCTTCGGCTTGTGCATATACCTACTAAGTAACCCTACCGAGAAAGCAAGATCTGGACGGGTGTGCAGTAAATACCGTAAACACCCTATATGTCTTCGGTAATCCTTTTCATCAATATCGCTCTGTTCCTCCGCTTTTGATATTTTTAGACCAAAGTCCATGGGAGCCTGGCTCAAATTGCAATCATCCATGCTGGTCTCACACAAGATTTTTTTCCCATACCTTTCTAGATTAAGAGTTATCCCATCTTTTTGTTGAAACACCTCGATTCCCAAGTAATATGTCAGCAGCCCGAGGTCACTCATCTTGAAGTTTCTTTCCATCTCTTCCTTGAACTCAGAGATCATCTCTTTACTTGATCCCGTGATCAAAAGATCATCAACATAGACAGCCACTATGATCAGATCGTCTTGGACGTGTTTGCGGTATAATGAAGGCTCTTTTGAGCACTTATGAAACCCCATGTGTTCTAACACCTTGTTGAGCTTTTCATTCCATGCTCTCGGAGCTTGTCGAAGACCGTATAGTGCTTTGTTTAACCTGTAAACCTTGTCTTCACTGCCTTTGACTATGAAGCCTTCGGGTTGGGTTACGAACAATACTTCTCTTAGATCTCCGTTAAGGAACGCCGTCTTTATGTCAAGGTGATGGATTTGCCATCCATTAGAAGCAGCAAGAGCGATAATGAAGCGGATTGTCTCTATTCGCGCGACCGGAGCAAACACCTCTTCAAAGTCCACTCCATGTCTTTGAATGTAACCTTTTGCAACTAATCTTGACTTGTATTTGCTAATGCTTCCATCGGCATTTCTTTTTATTTTGAAAATCCACTTCAAGCCAATTGGTTTTGCACCTTGTGGAAAATCTACCAAGATCCATGTCTTATTCTTCTCAATTGAATTGATCTCATCTTGACAAGCATCTCGCCATACCTTCTCCTTCACGGCATCTTTAAACTCCCACGGTTCTTCATTGATTACCATCAAGAGGCGCTCTCCTTTTATTTCAGCCATCAATACGTAGTCCTCAAGGTAACTAGGTTTCTTACTTATCCTGCTAGATTTCCGAACCTTCGTCTTCTCTGTTTCATGCTCTGTTTCGAGCTCAGACTCTGTTTCAAACTCGTGCTCTGTTTCTTGACTCTCTTCTGCGTCAGTATTTCCTTTAGTTTCGAGAGCAGTTTCTCCATCAAGTCGAGGCTCGATCCTGTCGATCTCTGCAGCTTTGTTTGTGTCTCCATACTGTTCTTCTTCAAGACCATGATTGCCGTATTCTCCAAGACATATCCGAAATTGACCTGGTTCACTTCTCTCGGCTTCAATATCTTTCCACTTCCACCTTTTGTTCTCTACAAATACAACGTCTCGACTGACCACCACCTTTTTTGCGTAGGATCCATCATCCTGTAGGCTTTAGATCCAGGTTCGGTTCCAAGGTGGATGAGAGTTCTCGATCTCATCAAGTTTCTTGACGTTTATGGATACCTTAGCATACCCAACACATCTGAATACTCTCACATGTGAGACATTCGGTTTTCTTCCTCTGTAAGCTTCGTATGGTGTTTGGGACTCAAGTGTCTTCGTCGAGACTCTGTTAATCAGATATGTGGCGTGTCGTACTACTTCTCCCCATAGGTTGTTTGGGATTTCCATAGCTTCATGATACATCTCGTCATTCCCATAAGAGTTCGATTCCGTCGTTCGGCTACACCGTTTTGTTGCGGCGTATATGGAGCCGTTAGATGTCTTTGTATTCCTGCGGATTCACAAAAATCTGTAAATTCAGAGCTTGTAAACTCTCCACCCCTGTCAGTTCTCAACGTCTTTATAGATGTTCCAGTTTCCTTTTCTACGAGTGCTCTGAAGCGTTTGAATTTGTCGAATGCTTCAGACTTTTCTTTCATGAGAATAAACCACATATATCTTGAGTAATCATCGATTAGGACAAAGATATAGCGATTTTTTCCTGCAGTTGAAGGACTTATTGGGCCACAAAGGTCACCATGAACAAGCTCCAGTTTGTTGCTTGCTCGGAATGTCGTTGAATGTGGTATCGGGTTTCTGATTTGTTTGCCAAATATGCAAGCTTCACATATTTCTTTCTCAATTGTTAGCTTCGGAACACCCAGTACGAGGTCCTTTCTGATCATAGTCTTCATTGTATCAGCTCCTACATGTCCCATCCGAGCATGCCATGTCTCATACTCACTTTTTGTTGAAAGGTGAAGACATTCTGTTTCCTCAATGTTCATCATCACCTTATATAAACGGTTTCTGGACCTTGGTGCTCGGACTATTAGGTTTCCTTCTCAATCACACAATGTCAAGTAATCCTATCTCATCCTTACCTCACATCCTGCTTCTGTGGCTTGCCCGAGGCTAATAATATTGCTCTTTAGATCCGGTATATAGTAAACGTTAGTGAGTATCTTCTTCTTACCGTCTTGGCTTATGAATAAAATAGCACCCTTTCCTTTGATGTCCACTCTTGATTCATCTCCGAAACGTACCTTTCCCTTGATTGATTCATCAATATTGCTAAAATAACTCGTGTTGCCAGTCATGTGGTTGCTGGCCCCGTTGTCCAAGTACCATATCCGATCATCATCACTACATGATTCAAATTCCTTCGGCTTTACGTTCTTCTCATTAAGGTAAACTGTTTCATGCATCATGAGACCATCAGCTTCTCTTGTTTCATCTTCCTTTTGCTCTCTAATCTCCTGTAATTTGATGCGTAATGACCCGTCTTATCGCATCTGAAACACATAACTTTAGACAAATCCCAATACGCTCGTCCTCTACCCCTTCCTCGTCCGTAGTATCGACCTCGACCGCGTCCTCTATTCTCTCCTCCTTGATATTCACGTTGTGCTTCTCCGTACATGAGTTTTGCTTGGTTTTCACTTGTATCTTCTTCTTCATCCTTGATACGTTCCTCGTATGTCTTTATTCGACCTATAATGTCTTCAAAGCCCGTGGTGTTTAGATCCAACATTTGTTCCAGAGATGCAACCATATGAATATACTTCTTTCTTGGTAAACTTTGTAAAAACTTTTTCACAAGTTTGGATTCTTCTAGGGTTTCTCCAAGTGTTGCAGATTTAGATGCTATCTCTGAAATCTTTCCAACAAAGTCGTCGATCTTGTCTGTGTCTTTCATTCTTAATTTGTCAAATTATGTCATCAAGGTTTGAAGACGTGCCTCACGAACTTGTTCAGCTCCAACATATCGAGTCTTGAAAGCGTCCCACACCTTCTTCGCCGTTTCCAATTCACCAATCTGAAGAACTAGTGCTTCTGGTATTGATTGGAACACTAAAGTCGTTGCCACCACGTTCTTCTTCGTATCATCAGACTCGGTTTCCACAGGTTCCCATACCTCATGAACTCTAAGTAATAGTTTCATTCTTATAGCCCAAACGGTATAGTTGGTTGCGTTCAACATGGGACAACTTATTCCTCCTTCCTTCTTTACTACCGTTGATGATGTAGATGTAGTTAATGGTATGATGTCTCCCATGATTACGGTCTGTGTCTGAAGTCGGAGTAATGAGGTTTTGGTGAAATCTCAAGCTCTGATACCAAATATAAGTTTAAAAGATTGAAATAAGAACTCAATAATAAAGAATCATCTTCACTGCCTTTCATTCTTATAGCCCAAACGGTATAGTTGGTTGCGTTCAACATGGGACAACTTATTCCTCCTTCCTTCTTTACTACCGTTGATGATGTCGATGTAGTTAATGGTATGATGTCTCCCATGATTACGGTCTGTGTCTGAAGTCGGAGTAATGAGGTTTTGGTGAAATCTCAAGCTCTGATACAAAATATAAGTTTAAAAGATTGAAATAAGAACTCAAGAATAAAGAATCACTCTCTTTATTTAGCTTAAGAAACTCTCTCAAAACTTAAGCAATCAAATCTCTAATCTCAAAAACTTATAAGTTATGGCACATCTCACCATCTCCTTATATAGATATTAAAAGTTCCTAAACTTATTAGGAAAACTTCTATTTTCCTAAATACACCACGAAAAAGGAATATTAGTTTAACTTGGCTTCTAAGTTATCTTTAAGCTTATTGCTAACACCAATCTTATAAGAATAGTCTTTTAACGTTTAATCAGAAACATGACTGAAACAATAGATATGCATGTAGTACATGTGAAATAACTGATACATGGCCTTCTTATATTTTATGAATATTTGTATATATGTATAGGATGAATTGGCGAGAGGAGATGTCCCCAAATCGATCCAGTGTTACATAAATGAAACTGGAGCTTCGGAAGTGAAAGCACGTGTGCACGTGCGGCAGATGATCAACGAAATGTGGGACGAAATGAATTACGAGAAAATGCAAAGTCACTCTTCCCTACTCCCTCAAAATTTTGTGGAATCGGTAATGAATATGGCACGTATGTCGCAATGCATGTATCAATATGGAGATGGCCATGGCTCTCCAGAGAAAGCCAAAATCACTGACCGTATCGTCTCCTTACTCTTTAACTCCATTCCACTAGATTGACATGTATACATTAATTGTGTTAAGGGTATTTAGTCCCCTGAAATTATATTTGGCTTCGGGCTTCACAATTTTTTTTTTTTTGAGGTTAAAAGGTTTGATAAAAGATAACTTTTACTTTGAACATAAATGGAAAAAGTTTCCTTTTACTTAAAAAATCATCAAACAGGAGTTTGAAGAATTTGGATAATCAAGCGACTGGTAAGAGACGTCGAACTAAGAAGTAGTTTCGTTCGAATTTGTTGGTTGAGATAGAAAATACAACTAATGCGATGTGACCATTGGTTTGTAAAGGAATATATATTTTATTTGATTTTTATACCACTTGTGAAGGACCATATTTTCTTGACAAACACATGACACGACATTCAATAACATGAAGATCACACACACATTTTGAGACGACAAATAATCCTTTCCACCGATAAGAAAACGACATGGTAAGATAAAATTTCAGGACCTTCCAGTCAGATTCCTCGTGGCTTACTAGAAAAAAAAGAAAGGTTCCTTGGATCAACTGTTCCACAGATATTTAGTAACGAAATTATAAGATCTGACATCTATTTCGATCTAATATCTGTAAAATGCAGTTTCAAAAGATGTTTAATTAATAAACTAACCTATTACCTTTGTGATACTACCATTTACTCTTAATTTTGTTAATGTCAATTGGATGACTAATTAGATCGAGCAGGACCTGACTTTGGTTTACTTTGCCTAACATTCGAGCAGGACCTGACTTTGACCTATATCTCCTGTTTTCAGACAATATACTTTTAGGTGTTGGAGTACTAAGGGAGACAGATTTGTAATCTACATTCAAATAAGTGTTATGAACCCCAATATGCTTATATATCTTATTATGCATTCATCTCCTTTCTCTATTTCACGTGTCATATCTGAGTAGTCTCTCAATTGGATCTTAGGGATTTCAAAGAGAGTTTTTCTTTGTTGTTTTAGGGTTGTTTTATTTGAGATTTATCATATTGTTCTTCGTTAATTTTTGTTCTTAATGATAAAATTAGAGTTCTAAACTAGTTTTTGAGCTTAGGATATTTAACACAGTGAAAGTGTTTGTTTAACTGCTCTAAATAACTTTGGATGAGCAAAATGTCCTTAACAAACAGAGCATGATGTTATTGCATTTTTTGAACATAGCAAACATATTTTAAATGCTTGTGTTAGCCTGAAACAACGAAAGGTAGTTTAGAGGATTCTTTAACGTATGGAGTTATGTTGATTATATTGTCGTGGTTTGAGTTAAAGACGTTGCTTAATGATTTTCCTTACGATTAATCCATGTATGTTTGCCTGAATCCTAGTGAATTTTATATTACTCAATGCTTCTCTTACATTGTATTTTTGCATATTTCATTTATGTTTAGTATTAATCTAAATATAAATGTAATGGTGTAGTGCATTGCAAATTAAGAGGTGCAATGCAGTATTGAAGGTTTGAATCTACATAGACTCTAGATTATTCAATAGACTTTAGCTTCAAATTAAGCTAAATAAGTAAGCAAGTTAATAACATATAATTAAAGTGGTTGTAAGCAATTGGGAAATGCGTTAGACTCAGCGATATTCAGATGTAATTTATAACTGCTGACCAAACATATTACTAGGGTTCAACTAGAATTGTTCTAGAAATCAAAGCACTAAATTTAGTTTAATCAACTCTCGTTGCAGAGAATAACTGTGTCTAAGCCCTACAATTCTAAATCTCTTTGCAAATTTAACGAATTCAGACAAGTATAAAAATTACTTGGATAAGTTCACAAAATCTCTAAACTAAATCTCTTAGCAGATAGGTATTTTTATCATCTAAGATTAGTTCAAGAAATCAATTACACTTTAGTGTCTATGATTTACCCTAAGATCTAAATTCCAAGTTATCAATCTAGAACCATCATTAATCTCAATTCATATGAAGAACTAATAGATTACCCTAACAATCAATCCTTAACCTTGAAAACCTTAAAATCTCTCAGGTCGATTACTCAGACATAATAGCAGAAACACAAATCATAGTTTAAATAATTTTATAAGAATTCAAAAAGAGAGATAAGGGAGTTTGAAATATTATCTTTATTGAGTTCTGTTTTTTCTCTCCAAAAGCTCTCATACAATCTATCTCTTATCTCTTAGTCTGAATAATGAATTACAAAACTCTCAAAAACCTAAATAAAGTCTAAAACACGAAAAGGATTTCACTGCAAATAATGGAATTTGTGGGCCAATCTTCAATTCTTGAGACTTGATAAAAACTCGTTGGTTCGTTGTTGTACAAGATGAGTGTCGACCAACACCAATGAGTGTCGACCAACACCAATGAGTGGTGTCGATCGACACCAGCTCCAAAGATCGCTTCCAACTTGATATTTTCAGCTCCAAATCTCCCCAATCTCCAACGTGCTCCAGAAGCTGCAATCTTGTCCAAAATGTACTTGAAACTACAACGACTCATACAAAACTCGAAACATATATAAAAAGATTCTAAAATTTGAATTATTTCATGATCAAAGCTCCATAAAAACCATGATATATCAATTTAGGATATTAAACCAAACGTTCATCTTTTTGTCTTAGCCTTACTCTTGTCTCGCATACTTGTCGTGTGGCCATTAGTATCTGTGTATTCAATTTTAAAGTGCTACATCGACATACAATTTTCTTTGATTGTGGTAGTGCGCACATTAAGTTAACTGGTATGTGGTAAAACTCATAAATCAATATGTCATGATAAAGCTTTTTCTGGATTTGCTATGGTATTTGAAAACTAGAGGTGGTAGTTTTTTTCACTGCTGGTTTCAGATGCTTATGCGATAGTTTAGTTCAGGGACGGACCTATGTTACAGCTAGGTGGGGCAAGTTCAACATACATATATTTGGTCTTCCTTGTCTCATACACGGTGTATGAGACATCTTTGATTGAAAACCAATTACAACCGCTAGTTTTGCTATTTAATATATATGCTAGTTTGCTCCTCGTTCAGTTATTTATTGTATATCTAATTAAGGATTTCTTGATTGAAAGAAATGGAGATAGAATGCAAAAATCAGATCTTGGTATTATGGTTACTATCACTGGATATAATGCAGTGTTTCAGCAATTGTTCTGGCAAACTGTAGAAATTTTATTTTAACGTCGGGATAATTATGTTATTACAATATTTGAGAAATATTACATAGACGATTCCACAGCCGAAACTACCTGTCTATGAGAATTCACGCCACTATCACGAGGAGCCCTATGAGATCCACGCTAGATTGTATGCCTTGCACCATGTTGAAATCACCTATAACTTTTTTTATCCATAATATGCATAATTTGCATTCTTCGGGTTCTGAATTTCAGACCTCCTAGTGTAGAAGTACTGATGAACCCTTAGTCAAACCACTGCACAAAGGAAGCTTCCAAATTTAGATTTTTAATGATTGCAAACTAAAATTGTTTTTAGTAAACCATACCTAGTTGGAAGCCGGTTCTAATTAATAAAACAACTCTAACTAATAAACTATTTAAATTGTAAATTAATTTCATGGTTTAAGTAATTTTTTTTTTATTTTAATAAACAACCATGTTGGGGTCAAAATCGGTTACGACGGAATCAACGCCAGAACCCTACCGGTAAATGCGCCCTTTGTGAAAAAGGATAATATCTCGGAAAAAGGGGGACGGGAAAAATAAAAGTCGAGTCTCAGCTGACCATGAAGGAATGGTCTGAATATGTGAGCCATCAAGAAGAGTTTGTCTTAAGACCTCAGATCAACGTATCCCAGATGTCAACACGATGAAACGACTAAAAGACTCGATCATCCAACTCCCCGTACGCAGAAGTTGGCCGAGCAAGACGTCCAACTCGTCGAACGGACAAATTGAACCACAAGAACCGACCAACTCGCCCGTTTGGCGAGTTGGGTTGGACAAAGCAACCAACTCGCCGAACGTGCGAGTTGGGTCGGAAAAAACAACCAACTCGCCCGTTTGGTGAGTTGGGTCGGACAAAGAAACCAACTCGCCGTTTGGCGAGTTGGGTCGGACAAACCAACCAACTCACCCATTCAGTGAGTTGGGTCAATCAATCCATTTTCACCTCGTCCTCGTAATTCCCTCTTTCGAAACCTGATCAAACTTATCTTTGTTTTGTCTCGATCGAGACTGACGTTGGAACTTTACCGAAAGAACTTGTTTTCTCGTGAAAGGATCGGGTCGATCGTGTAAAACGATAACAGTTAACTAAGCACCTGGAGTCACATGCCCCAAAATAAAGATCCTAACTCTCGGACGACGTCGTCGTAGAAATGCTCTTTTGATAAAATCGTAAAAACGCTTAAGTCAAAAAACGGCCCTAGAAGGTCTAAAACTCGGCTAAAGGCCCACTCGCGATTTTATTCGAGATCGAGCCCAATCTTTATGATGGTTTATCTTTTATTTTGAAAGAAGGGATAAATGTTAAGTTCAGAAGATATATGTCAAGATCGGACGATAAATCTTAAATTTCCAAAGATAATCATGAAGATCGAGGAAAAAAAGAATATTTCCACGAAGCGATAAATTCGACCAAGGGAAGAAGGAAAAAGAGCTAACCCCCTCTAGAGGCGTATACATGGTCTTCGAGGGTGATGATGCAAGGGACAAAAAAAATCTCTACTCATAGAAAAGATTGGACTTAGAGCATTTAGGAAACTTTATGTTTTTCTTATTCGAGTTGTGACTCAACTAGGGTTTTCCAGTCTTAGTTGTTAGAACTAGGGATCTCGCCGACAGCTCTCAGAGTCAAGGCTCATTTCCTGTTGTAAACGCTCATGCACAAATTTGGAATAAGACATCTATTTTCTCTCTTTTCGATTCTTACTTTATTTTTCTATCTTTACTTCGTATTGTGATTGATTGGCATGTGGTTCAGCAGATATATGGGACCTCTGGGAAACTAGGGTTTACCTTACATTCCTGTTTCAACGGAAATAAACAGTGCAAATTTAGGTTCCCACAGTTTGGCGCTAGAAGGATGGGGGAAGGGGTACGGATCAATCTAACTCTCAGCCCTCAACCCTTAATCAAAGCATGTCAGATCTCAACAACCAACAGCCTCGTGACGACAATTTCTTCGACGAAAAACTTTGAAAACCCTCCAGCAACGAACGTCACTGCGGCCAACGCTGACGCAAACACCACGGCGTTCGAGGAGGTGAAGAAGATGTTCTCGAATTTTGAGAAGAATTCGGCACAATAGGATAAGGTCATGAACTCCCTCGCTAAATAGGTTGAACCCCTTACAGCGAGGAACATGGCCATCTTTCTGCGTGGAACAACCCGAATCTGTGGAAGAAGACTCGACTTCGCAACACCTTTGGACCGGTCCGACAATGCTCATGGCAAACCGTCTGGAAAAAATCCTAACGAAGTGACCCCACGCCAACACGAGAGAACCCGATAGATCTTCATCCTATTGAAGAAGATAAAGAAGGAGGAGAAGTGGAACGTGTCGACATGGAATCTAGCTGTCAGTCCGAACCCACAGAAGAAGACGCAGACATACATCCGCGTCGCACGAGGAGCCAAGCAGCTCGATCCTAGTTTGACAACCCTATGAACGAACAAGATGAAATCTATCATCTAGAAGGAACATGAGGAACTGCCCGAGGAGCAAATTCGGAAGACTCGCAGTAAACGCCGAAAAAGCCGTAAATCTGCTAGCAAGAGTTCCAAAATTTGCAATCACCGCGATGATCTCATGAAAACGGTGGCCGAAGTTACGGTGGTGAAGTCCCAAATCCACCACGCTACTAGCATCGCATTGGAGAACGACCTGCTTCTCGAAGAGGCTCGTAAAACACCCTTTATTGCTTGTATCACCAAAACTAGGGTTCAGATCGTGGGAAGGTCAAAGTGATGCCATACGACGGAACTACTGATCCTAAGGCACACCTACAGGCTGTTCAGTTCGCAATGGGTAGAGCCAGGTTCAGAGAAAATGAGAGAGATGCCGGCGAATGCCGCCTCTTCGTAGAAAACCTCTGCGGATCAGCGCTAGAATGGCTCTCTCGCCTCAGGCGGAACTCCGTCGGGAGCTTTCACCAGCTCCCCTTAGAATTCCTCAAGCAATACTCGTTGTTTATAGATCGACCCGACGTGGACAGCTGGAGCTTATCACAGGGAGAGGACGAGACTCTCCGCGACTTCATAAAACAATTCAAAACTGTCATGGCTAGAGTCAGCAGATAAGCGACAAAGTCGCAATAGACGCACTTCATAAAATGCTCTGGTTCATGTCGAAGTTCAGAAAGTGGATAATTTTGGAAAAGCCACGTACAATCCAGGACGCGCTTCACAAAGCCAAAGATTACATCATCATAGATGAACAGACGAAGGTTTTGTCCCAGAAATGGAAGCCAACGAAGAATGCATCAAAGGATCCGGGGTCAGATCAGAAATTAAAGAAGAAAAACCCTCGCAACGACAAAAGCATCCATCGCAAAGACGAAGAAACGCATGGAGCGCATAGCTACACTATTAACTCTGGATCAGAAAAAGGACGGACGACGGGTAACGCGTGGACCCAAAATCCGAATTACGACAAAATTGCCTCTGCGACTTTCACCAAACCCGCAAACACTCGGCCATTAATTGCAAAGTTCTTGGTGCGAGGTTGGCCGCAAAGCTGCTCTCCGGAGAACTCGCCCGAGTCTCCTGCGTGAAAAATCTCATCCGTGATTTGGACCGCCTCCGAAAAACCACAGGACTCCTCGCACGGAGAACCCTTCCCAAGGGAACCAATCCAGAGAAAAGCACGGAAGAAGGTAGGATGAGAATGGCAACGACAGCAACCGTCGCAGGGTAAACATGATCATTGGTGGATCGCTTAAATTTTGCAGCGATACCGTCTCAGCCATCAAATCTTATCAGCGCAAGGCCGAGACAAGCGCAAATTTGCCAATCTGGACCATGATCAATGACACTCCGAAAGGAGCAATCACTTTCGATGAAGAAGTGGCAGAGGGATCGATCAACCACATTGCGATCCACTCGTAATCTATCTCGTGATAAAAGATCTCGAGGTCGCTAGGGTTCTCATTGACACGGGAAGCACAAATAATGTCATCTTTCGCGACACTCTCAAAAGGATGAACATCGAGTTAGGCGAAGTTGTACCATCACCTAAGCCACTAACCGGTTTCTCTGGCACGACGTCAATGACCCTCGGATCGATAAAATTACCCGTTGCGGAAAAATAAGTCACCAAGATCGTCGATTTCGTGGTCTTTGACCACCCGGCCATCTACAACGTCATCATGGGCACGCCTTGGCTAAATGCCATGAAGGCAGTCCCATCGATTTGTCACTTAGGCATTAAGTTCCCAACTCATAACGGGATTGCCATGATTTGGGACTGCCAGAAGCAGTCGAGACGCTGTTTCCTGGCCGGGCACAAGCTAAGACAAATCACGAATAACGCGATGGCAAAGACCAAGCACCCGAAGATAGCCGATGCATCAGCCGAAAGTACTTTGGGCAAAGACGACCAAGAACCATCGACTCTAGCAACGGCCAGCGAACAACCATTTCCAATGTCCGACATGTCAAGCCCACTGAGGACGACAAGTCCAACAGAAGACGTCGATCCAGCAACTGACGCAGTCGACACAAACACAACGGCCGAGTAAACAGACTCGCCCAAACAAGAAGAACTAAAAGATGGCTTGATCCTCGAAAGAGGTACGTAGGCAGCTCGTCAAAAGATGAGTTCCGATATCCCCCTCTCTAAAAGGCGGGGGGGGGGGGGGAGTGGCTACGTATACGAATACTCGTATATTCCCACATTTAGAAATAAAATTTTTGATTTTTTTTACATTGTACTCGAAATTTTTTATTAAAAAAAAATCGGCAATAAATATTTTTTTATAATTTCACAAATTTTCTATCTTCCCGCAAAGAAACGTTATGTTATACATATATATACGAGAAAAACGATTATCGCATCATCCTAGAGATGGAAACTCACGAAAAATTGTTATGCCTCAAAATGGATCAACCCCACACTATCTTATCTCGGTCGAATCATCAATTTCAATTCTCGACCGAAGCACGAGACCATGGTCCCATATGCTCCAAGAATTACTTACACAAAGTAGGTTTTCGAAAAAAATAGGTAAGACGTCACCTGAATTTTTGGGAACACACCCCGGTCCAATCGCGAGTATAAAACACTCGGAAATTGGCCCCATTAAGCACTTTAGCCGTCTTAAACAAATGCACCCAGGTCTATCCTATAGACAGATCCTCTCACATCCGACTAGGATAAACAGCGCGCTATAAAAGAAATCCGAAATTTTGGTCAGCACTTTCGGGAGACTTAAAAATTGTCTCTTAAGAGATGCTCGACTCTGACCAAACAAGTCGTATAAGCCGAGAACCTATCGCGGACTTTAAATCGGAACGGATTCAGGTTAAAATTGAAACAGACAAAACGAAAGCCGATTAGTCATCGCAAAGCCTTAAAACCGAAAGTAAACCTAGGTCTTGCCCTAAACTCAGCACATTGGTCTTTAACGTCTCAAGGCATGATATCAAAAAGATATGAGATCCTAAAAGCATGTCTCGTCATCCGTCTCTAAACGTTCTCTAAACTTTGAAAACTCGAACATCTCAGACAAACAACGAATACGATGATCCACAAGAAAGGAGGAAGTCGAGATGACAACTCGAGTTTTCTTTCTACACTAAACAAATTTCAAACACATTTTTAAACACCAACTTATCATAAAAAGCATGGTTCAAACGAAATCTAATAAACATATAGGGATTCAAAGCAACACTCGGCCAGTTCTGCTACATACGGCCATAGTCGGCCAACGACCAAAAAACGGAAACATACTACATAAGAACGCATTTCCGAATAAATCATGACCTCGCGATCACTCATCAAAACCAAAGTACCCGGTCATCGATCTACAAAGCGAATAGTCGTTGACATCCAAAGGAGCCGTTGGCTGGTTCACCTCACTCGTCTCATTAGCAGCCCCCGCCTCGGCATCCGCCGTATCGGGAGAAACAGAAATTGGGTCCCACTGTTCCTAATTCCTCTCCTTGATCGGAGGAATCGCAAAGTACATATCCCTCTCATTCATGCGCCCGGTCTGCCTCACATATTTGGCACCAAATAAATAATTAGGGGCCTGCGTAAAGCATAGTTCACCCACGGCACCCCAACACTCGCAATAATCCTGGAAGTCCTTATTACCCTTCGTAAGCTCTTCAAATTCATACGAGAACTTTTTGGCATGAATCTTCATGAATTTAGCCATTTCTCTCTTCCCTCGCCTATATGCGTGACAAACCTTCATCGCGACCGACTCCCTCTCACGACGAAGAGAGCTTTCCAACTCATCTCTCAAACGAGCAATCTCTTTGTTATCTGTCTCAGCCCTGAACTGAGCCATGCGCGCCTCCTGGCAGCGCGTATCAAGTGCTCAGTTCATCTATACCCTGCGAAGTATTTCAAAATTAAGAAAAAGCTCGTCCTCGAAAGAGAATAATAACGCTGGAAAAACTTACCCCGTTGACCATCCTTGGTGGCTGAGTAAACTCTAGGGTCTCGCTGGACCCGCCTATGTCCGAAGGAAAGTTAAAACCAAGCAGCTCATCAAGATCGTCCTGTTCACCACTACTCCCTCCTACTTGACTATTTAGGAAGTCTCTAAGTATGTTGTCGGAGGAGTGTCGCTCGTCTGCCGCTTCATCCTCGACAAAGACATGTTTTTCCTCGCAAGTCTTCAGTCATTCCTCCCTTGTGTGAACCTCGCACAGAACGAATCCATCCACTGTCGACTCCGACTCTTCCTCTACAGGCAGATATGGCTGATACCGAGAACGGTGGAGAACAACAGCACGGCGAACCCTTTTTGGGTTAAACCTTGATGAAAAAACACGGGCAACCGTGAAGAAATTCTCTGATGGTATTCAAACCCTCCATACCTGGAGGGAAAAGATTAGTCTCTGAAAAAAAGATATAAACAAGATATATTAGAGATCGAACTTCACCAAAACTGAAATAAAAAAATGGGGTGATACTTGGTCAAGGATACCTTTCCGACCTCATTTAGTCCTAAAGATAGAGATGCCATTTGCTTCTACAGATGCATTGTTAACATGGACAAAAAAGAAATGCTCCCGCCAGTTGTGGTAGTTTGATACGAACTCCTTTATGATCGTCATCCCCGGTCGAGGCCTCAAATGAACTATGGACGACTTCCCAAACGGTTTAAGCATAGCGTCAACATGATTGGCATCAAGGGTCATACCTAATTCATAACTCAGCAAAAGAATCCCGATAATTTGCTGCAAACCACACGGGTTTATTTGGCCATTCGATATCTTGAGACAGTTGAGAAGTCGCGCCATGATCTCAGGAATAGGAAACCACAAATGGCATTGCATCAGGTACGCCTCATAACACGTAAAGTAACCCTCGGACGGAAACTCAGAAACCTCTCCAACTTTCGGGAGATGAAAATCGACTAACTCAGGAACTTGACAATGGCTCCGGATGGCAGCAAGCAAATTCGGACAGCTTCTGCTAGGACAACCCTCCACAAGGTTGGCAAGAAACGGAGGCAAAGCCCACGTACCAGGTTTGGGAGGTTTCACTTCTCCTCTGGCTGCCTAGTATGCCTCGGTTCCTCAGGATCAACCGAGTGAGCTGAGAATTCCACCTTTGGCCCGACATCGTTCTGTGGCGAGATGGAACCATCAGGGACGGAACTGTCATGACTAGACTTTGAGGAAACTTTCTTCTCGAAGACATAACTTTCTTTTTATCAAAGGAAGGAAAGAGAGGAGAAAATCTTTTCATCTTTGAAAAAGGTTTGTGGAAATGTGCAAGTGGGGAATTTGAAAACCTACTCCACATAATTATAGAAAAAGGATTCACTACTTCACCTCCGGGTTTTTGGACGTCGGACCCCGCCTAATTTATCCAATACGCCTGAAAAACACTCGCAAGAACATCACAGTTCTAACGAGCTGAGGGGCTAACTGTTGGGGTCAAAATTGGTTACGATGGAATCAATGTCAGAAACCTACCAGGAAATGTGCCCTTTGTGAAAAAGGGGTAGTATCTCGGAAAAAGGGGGATGGGATAAATCAAAGTCGAGTCTCAGCTGACCACGAAGGAATGGTTTATATAAGTGAGCCATCAAGAAGAGTTTGTCCTAAAACCTCGGGTCAACGTATCCCCAGATGTCAACACAAAGAAACGACTAAAAGACTCAATCTTTCAACTCCCCAGACATAGAAGTTGGCCGAGCAAGACGTCCAACTAATCAAACAGACAAATCAAACTACGAGAACCGACCAACTCGCCCGTTTGGCGAGTTGGGTAGCATGGCTTGACCAACTCGCCTGTTCGGCAAGTTGAACTGCGTTGGCCGACCAACTCGCCGAACGGGCGAGTTGAGCATCACGGGCCGACCAAATCGCCCGTTTGGCGAGTTGGACAAGATCGACTCGCCAAACAGGCGAGTTTGTCGAACAAAGCAACCAATTCGCCATTCTGCGAGTTGGGTCGGACAAAACTAACTTGCCCGTTTGGCGAGTTGGGTCGGAGAAAACAACCAAGTCGCCCGTTCGGTGAGTTGTACAAGCCCAACTCGCCAAAAGGGCGAGTTAGGTAGGACAAAGCAACCTACTCGCTCGTTTAGCGAGTTTAACAAGCCCAACTCGCCAAATGGGAAAGTTGGGTCGGACTCCCGTTCGGTGAGTTGGACAAGCCCAACTTGCAAACGGGCGAGTTGGTCAAACAAAATAAAAAAAACTCGCCCGTTCGGCGAGTCGGGTCAATCAATCTATTTTCACCTCGTCCTTGTAACTCCCTCTTTCGAATTTGATCGAACTTATCTTTGTTTCGTCTCGATCGAGACTGACGTTGGAACTTCACCGAAAGAACTCGTTTTCTCGTGAAAGAATCGGGTCGATCGTGTAAGACGATAACGGTTAACTAAACACCTGGAGTTGCACGCCCCATACAAAAGATCCTAACTCTCACACAACTTCATCTTAGGAATACTCTTTCGATAAAATCGTAAAAACGCTTAAGTTAAAAAACGGCCCGAGAAAGTCAAAAACTCGGCTAAAGGCCCACTCGTGATTTTATCCAAAATCGAGCACAATCTTTATGACGGTTTATCTTTTATTTTGCAGGAAGGGATAAATGTTAAGTTCAGAAGATAAATGTCAAGATCGAAAGATAAATGTTAAGTTTCCAAAGATAATCATGAAGATCGAGGAAAAAAGGAATATTTTCGCCAAGTGATAAATTCGACCAAGGGCGGAAGGGGAAGGAGCAAACCGCCTTTAGAGGAGTATATAAAGACTTCGAGGGTGGTGATGCATGGGACACAACATTTAGGCTACTTTTCGTTTTTGTTATTCGAGTTGCGACTCAACTAAGGTTTTGTAGTCTTAAGTTGTTAGAACTAGGGATCTCGCCGACAGCTCTCAGAGCCAAGGCTCCTATCCTGTTGTAAACGTTCATGCGCAAATTTGGAATAAGACATTTATTTGCTCTCTTTTTGATTCTTACTTTATTTTCTATCTTTACTTCGTATTCTGATTGAGTGGCGTGTGGTTCAGCAGATATTCGGGACCTTTGGGAAACTAACATTTACCCTACGTTCCTAATTCAACGGAAATCGACAGTGCGAATTTCGATTCCCACAAACTCTTTAAAATATAAATAAATTTTTAAATTCTTTATAAACTTAAAATCATCAATAAAATATGATTATGTCACGAAATAGTATGCGCCAATTTTGTGACTAAATTAGCCATAATATGTTTATGGTAGAATCGTATATGTATGCTATGAAATTAAGTTCAAAAAAATCATATATGTTCGACACGAATAGGCATGATTTATTCATGTTACGAACATATAAGTGGTTATAACAACTTTTTGTGGGACTGAAATCTCAAATGAGACAAATGGTCAAAAGAAAATCTACAACAACCTAAAAAAATTTACATAGACCAAACAAAAGAAAATTACAATTTTGCCATTAATGAAGAGACAACATGAACCATTGGATCATCATATATATGTTTTAATCTTAGCAAATAATTTCACACATCTCTCATTCTCTTTCCTTCAATTTCTTTCTATTTTTTTAATATCAGTCAGTCACAACCACACATTCCTTTTTATCTCATTCTTTCATTCGAACAAGTACAACTAGTATAACTCGTACAACTAAACATATTAAATATTCTATAAATAGTATAATTTACACATAAAATAAATAAATAAATATTCTAATTGGTATATATTGAAAAAATTCATCTATTTTCTTTGATGTTTTTCAAATTTTTATATTACATTTTTAATTTTGCATTATATACTTTATATTTCAAAGTTTATTAACTATATTAGTCATATTATTATGATAAAAAAATATCGAACATATTCTTACATAGCCATGATGTCAAAATATTGGCACAACCCCTAAAACTAGACATATAAACAATTGACATAATTTTTATTACATATTAGACGAGTATTACTAGTACAACTGGTATAAATTTAATATTTCAGAAATTAACAAAACCAATTTGGTATTCTTTATCAGAAAACAATCAAATATCCCAATTGGTATGTAATTAGAAAGTTTATTTTAATTTATATGAAGTTTTGAAACAAAAAAATTGAAAATTATAACACAATCACATAATTTTGCATAATTTACCTTATACTTTTAAGGTTTGTTAACGTCTTTGTCCACATAATTTTTGTAAAACATACATCAAATGTATATTAACAAAATTGATGATTTCATTGTATTGGGGCAAATGCATGTACACAGAAAGAAGTGGTACAACTGAGTTAAATTGAAATTTTATGTGGTACAACTAATATTTTTTAGTTTACTGCCAAAGTACAACTATGTACAAATCGGTAGAACTCAAAAACTAGTACAACTATATACAAACCGGTACAACTAATAAAATAGTACAACTATGTAAGAATATGTACAACTCAAAAAGTAGTTCAACTATGTACAAACTGGCACATCTCGAAACTAGTGGACACCACTGTAGATACCACTGTCGAGCTTCCTCTTCTTCCTCATGACTTCACTCTACTTTGCCGCATCTCTCTTCTTCTTTACTGCATCTTTCTTTTTCTTCATTGCATCATCTCTTTTCTTCACAGTGAAGTCCTTCTTTTTGTTCATCGTCGGTGAGTCACTCTTACTCATCGATGACGCTACTTCTTTCTTTTCAGGTGACTTGTGTTTTTAGAACCATGGTTGAATATTTTTTAGCTCTGCATCTATTTTTTGCATTAAGACCAAAAATATGAAGATGATTTTTTTCTAAAAATAATACAATTATTATAACTAGTACAATTTGCAAATAAATCATTATCAAATCAAATATTATTAAAATATATTATCCATATATTTGATACATGAAGACGAGGGAAGATTAGACCAACATGTGCTTAGTGGTTCTACATCATCTTTTTTCTGACATTTTCATACGCTCAAAACATAAAAAAAAAATCACTTTTTCAGATTTTGACAGTTCTGAGTAGAGGATAGTAGTGGCATAAATTAGTAAATATATTAAGTCTTTAAATTTTATGATCTTTTTCTTACAATTTTAAATTATTTTTAATTTATTTTTTAATTGAAAATAAAAAAGGTCTATTTCAGATTTTTTTGACCCCTTGTGTTCCATTCTAGCATTTGATTCCTTTTTGTGAGATAAAAGCATTTTTTTTGTTTCTGATTTCGATCAAAATTTTGTTTTGGTTTTATCTGATTATAGTTTTCGTTTGGCGGATTTTCTCTTCGAATCACCGATGTTGTTGTGTTTTTTTTTTCTTTCTACTTAAGCTTGAGCCGTTCTCAATGATTCTCTTTGATCTCAAAGCCTAGGTTTAGTTTTGAGTTTCTCCTTCTTTTGATCATCTTTATCCCATTTCAATCTTGAGGGCATTGCTTCTTTCGCTAGTATGCTCGATATCTTCTTTGGATAGGAATCAATCTTCGCTTATTTGGGATCAAAGCAGAGTCTCCTTGACGTTTAAGGAACAAGATGATTGTTTAAGCAATGGTGAAATGGTGCAGAGTCAGATTAGTCGGAGCTTCCTCTGGGTTATTGTTCTAGCAAGGTGATGCAACTATTCCCCTTGAAGCTTCGCTCTGGATTTCTCAGCTAGCGGTTGATGGAAAACCATGATGGATTGGCGGTGACTAAAAGAAGGATGAACATACAAGCAGATTCAAGCTTCGGAGATGGGATCAAAAGATCTTGGTCCGGTGGCGAAGGTTTTCCGGTGGTGATGTCGATCTGTCTCATCGTTCCTGAATTGAAGCCAAGTCGCGGACATGTGTCCATCAAGCACACAATTCTTATCTTTAACTTTGAGTTTCGTTGTGGGCCTATAATATATTGTAATAATAAAATTTGTTTCTGCTTGTAATCATTTGGGTTTCGGTCCACATAATGAAAAGTTGACAAAAAAATTTGGTCTTTATTTTTTTTTGAAACACGACAAAAGGTGGTTATAACAAGAAGAATATGGCTATAGCAGAAATATCTATGAACGGTAGCTGTGGTAAATCGAATCCAGTATTATCGAGAGTTGGATGTCGTGGAGTTCAAAAATCTTAATGGCTCACTGATTTGTAAGTTCAAGCAGCAAAGGAAAATATGGAAAATCGTGCAAAGAAGGATATTCTGTGAAGATATGATTCGAGATACGATAAGAAAAGAAGATATTCATATAAGATATGCGAAGATGAGATAGATATATAGATATATATCGGTGAGAAAAGCACAAGGATGCTAGGGTTTTCAAGAGAGAAAAAAAGAATACCAAACAGTTGAGAGAAAAACATCTCAAGTTAGGGATATATCTAGACTTGCTGATCAAACAACGTGTGTGTTGACTTGGATCAGTCGTGTAATTAGAAATTGGTCAGTCAAGATACACGGGTGTGTAGTCTTGTAAATATGATTGAACCAGAGAAGCGTGTTCAAATGATTTTTAATGAAAAGACAGTTTGAAGTAAACTATTTTAGTTAAGTCCACGTTCTTGGTTTTACAATTGGTATCAGATCAGATCAACCTCTGTAACTCTAGATATTGAAGATAGGTTGAGATCTTGGGAAGAATATGGAAAAATCAGAAATAGTTCAGGAAGAAATCAGTTATTCGGAACTCTCCGATAAACTGTCAATGTTAACAAAGGAAAATTGAAGTTGTTAAAGGACATGGCAGTACTCAAAGCTAAAACTTGAAAAATTCGACAACCACGACATCCACTGACTCCCACAGTAATCAACAAAGAAGTATCCAAAGTCTTTTGATAGATAAAGTGACTACATGCAACAGTAAGACGTGGTCATATCGAAAGAAACAAAAGAAAAAATCAAAGAGATGCCAAGTGTGTGGGAGCTCAAGACATCAAAAAGATACATGTGTTCTTCTACCTAAAAGGATTCATCAAGCTTAGAAGAATGGTAAATGCTTCATGGAAAAGCACAGGTATGGAAAAGTTTAGGTAGCTAAGAGTGCATCTACGGTGTGCATAAGAAGTTGCATGTGAACATCTTGAACGAAGATCAAAAGGAAACTGCTAATGTAGCGTACATGACAGATGAATGGGATAAATCAGATGACTGGTACTTTGGCAGTGGATGCTCCTGACATATGACTAGAGATCGGAATCTGTCTACTGAAGTGGTCCCTACCAAAATGGAAAAGTAACCTTTGGAGATGGTAAGCAAAGGAGAATTCAAGGGATTGGTCACACAGAGAACTTCGAACAACCCAGATTGCTGAACGTACTTAGTTGAGGGACTTAAAGCCAACTTGATCAGCATAAGTCAGTTATGTGATGAAGGAATGACTGTGATATTTACAAGGGTATATTGCAAAGCCTTGGATAAAGAAGGAAATGTAAAGCTATAAGGAATTCGTTCACGAAATAATTGCTACATGTGGAATGTGTCTAACACATGTATGATCACCGGGAAATCGGCCAATTTATACATCAACAGAGGGTCGCGGTCCCGATCAGTACATACATTCGTACTCTGTCCTAAAACATACATTAACTCGTATTATATTCAAATTTCATACATCAACAACTAAATTCAGGTAAATTCATACTTTGACCGTGTCTCCGTTAGTCAAATGTTAACGGTTGATTACGTGGACTTAACGGATGATTACGTGGACACTGAACAAGAGATAACACGAAACGACGTCGTTTTGGATTTAAATTGTTAGTTAAAAAAATTCCTCTTCGACTGTATGATGTGAGAATAGAACCCGGGTTACACCAACAAATAATCTACTACTTAACCACTTTACCAATTCCGATTCATTGTTAATGTATCTGTAGTTATTCAGATAGACTTAGTAAATCCGTTTAATTGATATTTTCAAAAAAAAAACTTCAACTTTATGGTGAATGTTTTTTAATCAAAACTCGTGTGATGGGAATGTTGGGGGGGGATCGAACATTGAAATATCTTTTTTCAAAACTATGATTATAAGTAATAATAATGGTAATACCTTGGATAAATAACACTATAAATTGATCTCAACTTGTGTCAAAAAAATTGATCAATTAAACGGATTTACTAGATCTATATAGAAAAATATATACATATACAAAATGAATCGGATTTGGTAAAGTGGTTGAGTGGTAGTGTAGTTATTGTGGTGACCCGGGTTCGATTCCCCCCATCGACCAGTTGAAAAAGATTTTTTTTTAATTAACGATTGACCCCAAAATGACGTCGTTTGGTGTTAACTCTAATCACCCGTTAAGTTCAGTCTATATAGGTAATTACATATACCTAAACATTGAATCGGATTTGGCAAAGTGGTTAAGTGGTAGAGTAATTATTGTGGTGACTCGGGTTCGACGCCCCCCATCAACCAATTGAAAAGGATTTTTTTTTAATTAACGATTGAACCCAAAACGACGTCGTTTTGTGTTAACTCTTATTTAATATCCACGTAATCACCCGTTAAGTCCACGTAAACACCCGTTAACATTTGACTAACGGAAACACGGTCAATGTATGAATTTACCTAAATTTGTTGGTTGATGTATGAAATTTGAATATAATCCGAGTTAATGTATGTTTTAGCACATGGTCCGAGTGTATGTACTGATCGGGACCGCGACCCTCTGTTGATGTATTAATTGGCCAATTTCCCTATGATCACCACAAAGTCTCAACTTGATATGTGGCACATGAAGCTGGGACACATGAGCACTCATGGTCTTAGCAAGTTGGTAAACAATGGAATTGTCCGAGGAGTGCCCAAGTTGGAGACATCAACCAAACTTGTCTGTGATGCATGCTGCAAAGGGAAGCAAGTGAAGGTTAAACATAAGCAGTGCTCAGAAATTTGAATTACCAAGATTCTTGAGTTGGTTCACATGGACCTCATTGGACCAGTTCAGACTAAAAGCATCACAGGGAAGAAGTATATCTTTGTCCTAGTTGACGATTTCTCGAGGTACACATGCGTGATGTTTCTTAGAGAAAAATCACACGCTCTACGCAGCTTTAGAATATTGGCCCTTTCAGTTGAAGTCGGAAAAGGGTGGGACTATATAGATCAGAAGTGATCATGGTGGAGAATTTCAAAATGATGCGTTTGAAAGATATTGTCATGAACAAGGCATCAGACACTAGTATTCAGCTCCACGTACACCTCAACAAAACGGGGTGGTTGAAAGAAAGAATCAAATGCTCTAAGAAATGGCCATATCAATGATCCACAGTAACAATGCGCAGTGATATTCTCAAATATAAAGAATTGATTTCGATGAAACGTTTGCTCAAGTTGCTCGACTAGAGTCTATCAGGCTTTTGTTTGGGATTGCGTGCAAGCTAAGGATTAAAATGTATCAGATGGATGTGAAAAGTTCGTTCTTAAATGGTGTATTACAAAAAGAAGTGTATCTGGCACAACCAAAAGGGTTTGAGGACCCCAAACATCTGAACCATGTGTATAAACTCAAAAGGTCCTTATATGGACTGAAACAAGCATTCAGAGCCTGGTACGAACGTCTGACTCAGTTTTTACTAAAAGCGGGTTTCAAACGAAGAAGTGTAGACAAAACTCTATTAATATTGTGTCAGGAGTCACACATCCTGATAGTACATATCTATGTTGATGATATCATCTTTGGAGTGACTAAACAGAGCCTAATTGATGGATTCGTCAAAACAATGACTCGAGAGTTTGAAATGAGCATGGAACTTAACTACATTCTTGGTCTCCAAGTTTGACAGACCGAGAGTGGTATCTTTCTGTCTCAAAGCACGTATGCACGGAATCTTGTGAAAATATTGATATGGAAACGTGTAAAACTGCACGGACACCTATGAGTACGACAGCTAAACTGAGCAGGGACGAAGAAGGGGTCAAAGTTAATGAAAAACTCTACAGAGGCATGATCGGAAGCTTGTTGTATCTGACAACAAGCAAACCTTGTTGTATCTGACAACAAGCAAACCTGATCTATGTATGAGTGTAGGTTTGTGTGCAAGATATCAGGCCAAACCAAAAGCATCAAATTTTCAAGCAGTTAAGCATATTATTAAATACGTGAGAGGCACACTAAACTATGGTATGAACTATTCAATTGAAACTAACACTAATCTCGCTGGTTTTTGTGATGCAGATTGGGCAGACTGTCTTGATGATCGGAAAAGTACTTCAAGAGGATTTTTCTTTCTGGGTAACAACGTTATCTCTTGGCATAGTAAGAAACAAAACTGTGTCTCATTATCCACTGTGGAAGCTGAATACATAGCAATAGGGAGCTGCTGCACTCAACTTCTTTGGATGCAACACATGCTCAAGGATACGGTATTGGCACCCAATCATTTCTCGTACACTGTGATAATAAAAGCACCATAGAGATATCCAAAAATCATGTCCAACACTCAAGAACTAAGCACGTTGATATTAGACATCACTTTGTTAGAAAATTAGTAGAGGAGAACTTGCAATCATTGAACACGTGCCTTCCGAAAAACAACTAGCTGACATATTTACTAAACCTTTGGATCTCAACAACTTTCTGCATTTGCGAAATGCGTTGGAAATCTGTGAGCTCTGATAAGCTAATCTTCTCAGATGATCATACCTCTCCTGTGAAGTAAATCCCACTGGTAGTCACTACACTAAGTCACCAAAGTAAGGTCATCCTATGTAATCTTGTTGAGTCACCCACTCCCTCAGAATAATTTGCACCTGTCTCGGATCTCGTTATTGCCCCAATGGGAATCTGACTGCAGTCAATGTGGGAACTGAAGATATAGTCACTGATTGATTAACATCACTATCACTCGTGTTATATGTCCATCTCTTGGACTATGAAGGTAGAGTGTTTAGAAAGCTATGAAGGAGTTGAGTAAAAGTTCTAGAGCCAAGCACTTAAAAATTCTTAAGTAAAGTTGAAGAGAAATCCAACTTAGGAGTACGACATGTATAAAAAAATAAAGAAGGTGTGAATGCATCTCAGTTGAGAAACGCATCATCAAAAAAAGAGGAGAATCATACACAAAAACCGTCATACTCCAACAAACGCTCTAGAATTGCTGAACTTAGATTCCTAGAAAGAAGGTTTTGCTGGGTCTGGCCATGAATGCACCTCGGCTGAGGAACGCAGTGCCTAAATGTGACTGGTTATTTGATCACCTAAGTGGAGATATAAGGTCTGGGATATGAAATGATTCAATCACATAGAATGCTGGTTTACATGGTTCGGGTGTTGTGTTCTTCAAAGCTGTTGGTGTTGTGTTTCGCAAGGTATCGGGATGTTCATTAGTGCAATGGGTCACTGTTTGGTTTTCTTGAAAAGGCCCGTCTAATCTAAAAGTGTTGGGCATAATAAGGTTGGGTTGGGCTTAAGTCACTAAACGTGCAGTTGCGAAAGCGAATGGGCTGCAGTTAATGGCGTGTCTCAAACTGCAAAAAAGTCAGGGGTGTCTCCCACATCACTAGTGGGTATAAATACCCTGATGAAACCCTTGAGTAACTATGTTCTCCCTCCTAGTCTTTTCAGTTTCCTTCCCGAAAACCCTTGCTTTTCTCTCTCGTTTCCAACCCTTTCATCTCTCTATTTTCTCGTCAAGTTCTCTCCATGACTGGAATCAGAGGAGCCATATACAACAATTTCGCACATATTCCTTACTTCTCGTTCGAGGAGCATCTCGAGGTGCACTGGGACGTGTTTTCACCGGTCTGCCCTCTTGTGGGGCCAATCGATCACTGATTTTTGAGATCGCACACCGAAAGTACTTACCGTGATCTCTGCCTCCGTAGATTCATAGTACAAGGTAATATCTATTCTCGTGAACCGGATGTGAGTGATGCTCTTAGGTTGATAGATAGGGTAAAATGGACTTACTCTGTGCTGCATGTGAGACCCTTCTGTGCCAGAGTAGTTAGAGAGTGCTTGGTGAACCTCCGTTTCTCTCCTGATGGGGTAATAGTTAGAGGTACCCAGTTTTCCTTTAATCCAACTGTGATAAACCTGTTGTTTGCAACCCCTCCTGTTAATTGTTCATTCAATTGAGAAGGCGGGGATCTGAACCTTGCCATCAGCTCATTCACCGGCTATCAATGCACCGGTTGGACAAGTTTCAATCTCTCCTCTCTCATTCCTACCTATCACATTCTCTACCGTCTTTGCGAACTCAACTGGCTTCCTAGCCCCGGCACTGAAGTCTTCATCAAGAAGCGTCTTCAGCTACTATGGGCACTGGTTCACTGACGGGAGATCGACTTTGGGACCATGATGTATGATCAGGTGATGGAGCTCACCCGAGAGATGAGTCCAGACAGGAAGTTGGGTCTTCCCAATTTCATCTATCAAGTCCTGGAGCTGTAGAAGGAGATTTCGCGTCTTCCTAGAGATGATGAGCTGATCGGCGCCCCCACAACCATCAGGAGCCTCATTGGGGAGATTCGAGGTCCAAGGAGAAATCAGGTTTTTCGTGTCTGAGCTTGATGTGTTTGTATGACTACTCACTCATTTAGAGGGAGATACGGAGCAGAGCGGTCATTTTGTTTTCTCTTCTTCTCTCATGTTTTATTTTAATTGAGACTCTTTCTTTTGTTTAAACTCAACTGGTTATGGTTAATTTGTTTGTTCGCTTTCGATGTCCTTAATCATGATGCGATTAACCTCTGATTATCCTGAAGTACAATATGTTGCAGTTTGTGTGTACACTTTTGGTTGATGCAGGATAAGAATGGAGTGACAGATGCAGACAAATAGAGGGAGATTGTAAGCTCAAGTAGCTAAGGACAATAAGGAGAATCATGCAAAGAAGGATATCTCGTGAAGATATGATTCAAGATACGATAAGGAAATAAGATATTCACATAAGATATGCGAATGTGAGATATATATATATATATATATATATATATCTGTGAGAAAATCACAAGGATGCTAGGGTTTTCAAGAGAGAAAAAGGAACACCAAACAATTGAGAGAAAGACACCTCAAATTAGGGATATGTCTAGACTTGCTGATCAAGCACCGTGTACGTTGACTTGGATCAGTCATATCTTGTAAATTTGATTGAACCAAAGAAACGTATTTAAATGATTTCTAATGAAAAGAAAGTTTGAAGTAAACTATTTCAGTTAACTCCACGTTATACAAGATTTTCCATATGAGTGTGGGAAATAATGATAAACGAGGATTTGATATCTTTGTATGACCAACACCAGAATCTTATCATTTTGGTTTTATTTGTTGTCAAAATAAAATGAAATAGATGGAAGTGCTTACTTTCGTTTTATTGGAGACAACACCACCCTGCTAAGTCCTAGCACTTATATGGACTAAGATTGCTAAACGAACTACATTTTGAAAAGAAGGATAACTCCTAAAGTAATTAATAACCACAATAACAAAAACGAAAACAAAATAAAACATCCTATCTTAACTAGTATAGCCGTGGATATATCAACCAGAGCATCAAAAAAATCAAACATACTGTGGATTAGATTCTTAGAATAAGACTGAGGATAATTATTAATCTCCCCTCTCGTTAATTCCACTAAGAACGATCTCCCCTTCCGCGCTACAACACGTACTGTGAGGTTAACATTATCAAGCTCTTCGTCTGTGATCCCTTCAGGAAGTATGACTGTATAATCATCTTCGGGCGGAGTCATAAGTTGAGCTAAAGGTTCTTGTTGTGCATCACATCTAGCATCATCCTCATTAGCTTCTGTTCCATGTTGATTCTGAGCTTGATATTCATGAAGTTTGTGTATGTAAAAGGCATGATAAGGATCTGAGCTCCTCAAAAACTTGAATCTAGCATTCTTGACGTTGGAAGCTATAATCATGTTTTCAATCTCTAACCCGTGTTTGCAAACAAACTTAGCCGTTTTCTCGATAATACCCCTGACATATGGAGGTGGTATCTGCGTAGCTTCGAACATTTTCTGCAACAAGAATGAAAGAAAATATTAACATCAGATTCATTGGTTTTATTCACCCTAGGAATATCTGATCCCACTGCGGGAATAAATTCTGAAAACAATGAATCTTGCCACTGTAGAAAGCGAATATCATGAGACTATTCTTATGATGTTTCTTTGTACACTTTGTAATCTGTTCGGAATCTTATTATACCAATTGATAAAAGCAAATAAAGGCATTAGTCCTGACATCAATATGCAAGAGAAAGGAATCGAAAAGAAAATATAGATGAACTGGAAGCGCAAGGATTGCTTTAGGGTTTCGGCCAGGGAAAATAAAAAAAATAACTTACCCGGCCAGGGACACTGAACCAACTCGAGATTAAATCTTACAAGATGATTTGATGAAAATCGATAGAACCCGTCTTTATATTATAAAGGAACGAATAAGACCTCCGGAGCCCTAGAGTTATAAGAACGAACCCTGTATTTAAATTTGCAAATGGGCCTTTTAAATTGAGCCTATAAATCTCGAACAATTAATGTGGGCCAACTAGTCGCATAGGATGGTTTGGTTCAATCATTGTAAGTCATAGCACGTTTATGAATTCCTAAGAATTTAGGGTCGATCCTTATGGATTTCAACCTTGGATCTTCAAGATTTGTAGATCCTTTCAAATATTATTGAAGTAATTTCTTCTTATTTCTTAGTTCTTTCGAGATTCCTTTCTTCCAGTTTTAATTAAGTTTGGATTTGGCTTTTTCATGGATCAAGAACTCTTCACCATGGATGTGTATATATCTTGAATCCCAAGCTTGCACAAGTCCAAATCATGTTCATGCTTCATTTTCTTTATGTTTTGCTTATCTTAGGTTCTTTTGTGAGTTGTCAAGCTCAAAGTCATGGGTGTGTGAATAAAAGTGAGCCAATGTTTAATAGTGTGTTTGGTTATGTAGTTTTTAAAGTAAAAATGTGATTTGTGGGCTAGGCCTGGGCGTTCGGGGGGGGGGGGACTATTGGGTTTGCTTCGATTGATTCGGTATTATGCTCATAAGTTCCATTTGGGGTTTACTAATTATCTAGTCGGGTTCGGTTCGGTTCCTTCCGGTTTCGGTTCAGATGAGATTGTAACCAATGTTTAAAATCGTCCAGAAATATTTCTTAAACTTCAAAAATTGACAAAAAATCAAAATATATTAATTATTCACAAATCTAATTAAAAATTAGTTAAAATACCTTAATTAACTAAAAAGACTTCAAAATAACAAATAAAACAAACTACAAAAATATACTACTAAATACTCTAAAATATCTAATTCACCTTAACATATATAAAAAATATTAACATATTTAACTAATTTCAGATATCTTCGGATCCTACTTCCGATTTCGGTTCGGTTCGAGTTATAACCAAACTCCAAAGTACTAAACTCATAAGTCCCGTTCGGATATTCGAATCCAGTTTTGGTTTTTTTCAGTTCAGGTTTAGGTAGATACTTTGGGTTGGGGTAAAAATGCTCAGGCCTATTGTGGGATTTAAGAAGACATTTTATTGACGAGGATAACAAGTTATAAAGACAGTTAATCGATAAATATGAGAAAGGAAAAGTGCTTTTCGTCGGAAAGCAGAACGAAAAGTATTAACCCTAGTTCTCGCCATTCTTGGTGTTCTATGCTTGATTTTAGATGCCCCTATCTTTGTCTTCGTCTCTCTTTATAGTCGTCGCTCCTAAACGCTTGGTCAATCTTGACCTAGTTTGGCTGGACCGAGTAGATGTGGACCGAATTGTCCTATATTTGTTGGCCTTGAATGGGATGTAGCTCCCTTCCAACATCCAACATCTATTATGGAGGTTAGGGATGGTCTATCCTTGATTTCCAATGATTTATTAGAACTTTACTAATTACGTTGGAGAAATTGACCAAAACTATGACCCATATGAATCTCTTGCAAAAAGGTGAAAAGAGATTATGCGAGTCTAATCATATATGTTACACCTTCTCTATACAGTGAAAGTTGGTTTATAGAGAGGTTAGTTACTATATTGACATGTTCTTAACATCCATGAGATAGAGAGTAACAACAAGCAGCATCTAAGTGACAATTTATGCTAAAAAAATAGTTCAGTACTATGAGAGTGGAATGCACTCTATTAGTATCTATGGTTTTTGGTTGTGTTTAATCACTTGACCGGACACTCTTAGTAGGGCTGCCCATCTCAATCCTTTACAATGGACCAATTATTTATGTTATTATCTGGTTTATTTTTTGTATTTACGTGATATTTCTACATTTCAGAATTTACCAGTGCAATTTATATTATTCTCTTCACTTATTGCATTTTCAGCACTTTATTCATACCTGTTTAATTCGGTTTAGATTAGTTTTGTTTCATATTGTTGTTTCTGAGTATTGCTCATATTATATCGTTTTAGCCATGACAAATAAACCAACCCCTTTCTATTTTCTTTTCTTAGATAGTTTTGTGTATTCCTATTGTGATAAATACTTTCATTCAGTTTGATCCTCAAATACTACAACACATTGTGTTGTGCTTGTAGTTTAGTGATTTTTTAGAGAAAGAAGATTTATAAATTGTAAAACTTTGTGTCACCAACAAGGAAGCTCAAGAACAAATGGACAATATGAAGGCTGATTTGTATCAAAATGTGATAGACACCACTAGGGATCTCTATCAAGATAGTTTATTCGAGAATACAAATAAAACTCTTACTCAGTAATTTGAGAAACTGAAACATTCTTTCTCGTTTATTAGAGAACACGACAACTCGTTTTTTTATCTCTAATTAATGATCATGATCTTTATTAGATTCAAAGGTCTCGTTTAAATAGTAACAAACTTTGGTAGGCAAGCACTACATAAAAGAAACTCTAAGAATAAAGAAACTAACAGTAGGTAATATTGAAAAGTAAATATTATAAACTTTTTTCTTTAATCCCTAATTTTTCTTACCTAGTACGTGTTGTTAAGGAGGTGGTGATCTATCAATACTTCTCTTTCACACTTGCACCTTGTCCTCAAGGTGAAACTATGAATTTTTCTTCGAAAATGCCTCACATGATTTCCATGTTTGGTCTTTAGGTGGTTGTTGTTTCTTTTGGTGCTTCTCAGTGACTATGTCTGAATTTGACGTCCATAGACTCACGGACTCCACAAAATCCCTTTCTTTTTCCTTTTTACTGATGTACATCATCACATTCAAGAACACTTGTAATTTAAGCAATTTTGGATCTCTATTATCAAAGTTTTCTTCACCATTTTATTCATGTATCAACATTATTTTCATCTCTTTACTCGAGCATCGATGGCCATGATCCCAATAATATCAGAATCCACTCCAACCCCAATTATTATTTAAGAAAGACTAAACATATACAACAACTAAGCATGATCCTAATAATATCACAATCCACTCCAACCCCCCCCTCCCCTCCCCTCATGTTGGAGCATACAAGTCTCGAAAGCCTAACTTGTTCTTGAAACATTCAAATCATATCGGCTTAAATATTTGGTGAACACATATGCTAATTGTTCTTAACTTGTAACATGAAATGTAGCTATAGTTTCAACAATGAATTCATCTCTAACAAAATGACAATTCAATTCGAAGATGCACTTGTTAGTACATCTGCAAATTATGAATTGGCTAGTTGTAAATAGCCCCAAGACTATGAAATAAAGGCAACTAGAATTCAATACAGGTAGGCAGATAGGAATGATTGAAGCGCCTGGTACTCGAACATTGGCTCGGGGCATTTTCTCTACCCTGATATGCTTCGTTGTTTCATGTAAGACATGATTATTACATATGTGTAGAGCTGCCTTGCTATTTTAGTTTAGTTGCACATGTTGATCATGTTGAATGCTAGTGCTTGAAGAATTTTCTCAGCCATATCAGCTTCTTCGTAAGATAAGCCATTTCCATGTATTCCACATCCACTGATGACATAGTCACTAAAGGTTGCTTCTTCGTTTTCCATGAGATTGGGGAGTTCCCTAACTAGACAAAATATTCTATAACCTATCTCCTAGTTAGAGGACAGCTAGCCCAGTTCGAGTATGACAATCCAGTAATTTGCAAAGTATCATTAGCTCGAAGTAATAAGCCTTGTCCCAGATTTCCCTTTAAGTATCATACAACCCTGAGTGATGCCTGCCAGACATCATCACACGGTGATTGCATAAACTGAGATAAAACATGGACCGAGTAAGCCAAGTCAGGCTGTGTAACACTCAGGTAAATCAATCGTCCCACTAAACGTCTGTACTTTTCTGGATTAGGAAGAAATGATGATTCAGACAAGGTCAGTTTGTGATTATGTTCCAGTGGGAATGTACGAGGTTTTGAATTGAGAAGTCTTGCATCCTCTATGATCTCAAGTGCGTATTTCCTCTGATTCAAGTACATACCTGACTGATTTCTAGCAACCTTTATTCCCAAGAAGTAACGCAACAAGCCGAAGTCATTTATTTCAAAACATGTAGCTAAATAGGCTTTGAAGAATTCCACAGCTTCAGGTTGATTCCAGTGATTATGAGATCAACAACATAGATCAAAATTTGTAACTTTGTCGTGCCTTTAACATACGTGAACAAGGAGTTTTCCGAACGGGACTGTTCAAAACCATGATCTTGTAGAGCAGTTGTCAACTTCGCAAAACACATCTAGAGACTTGTCGAAGGCCATATAAAGATTTGCGTAGACGACATATCTTTGTGGAGTCAACAAAATGAAATCCTAGGGTAGTTTCATATAAACATCTTTGGTAAGATCTCCATGCAAAAATGTATTGTGTACATCCATTTGATGAACATCCCAGCCTCGTTTAGTAGCTACGTCCAAAAAAATCGCATTGTTCCCATTTTTCGAACCGGTGCAAAATTTTCCTTATAATCAACACCTTCGACTTGTTTATTCCCAAGAGCCACCATGCGAGCTTTAAATCTCTCTATTGTTCCATTAGATTTGTACTTCACAGTGTAGACCCACTTAAAGCCAATAGCTCGTTTCCCTGGAGACAAATTGATTGTATCTTAGTTTTTGTTGTCTTCGAGAGGAGAAACCTCAGTACCCATCACATTACATAACCGTTCTTCCACAACAGCCTGTTTATACGATTATGGTGGAGAAATCTTACCCGTCATTACTTTATATGATGTTTTCTAGCAGAGAAGCGTCTATAGTTAACATACTTTAAGATCGGATAAATCAACTTTGTATTCCCTTTGGTCGAGTTGGTGAGAACATGTGTTTGAGCTGAACTGGTGACAAAGAACAAGTTCTTCGGTGTGATAGGTAGAACCCATTTACTATAGCCCCTGCCAAGTTGTGTCTCTGGTTCAACAGATGGTTGAGGTTCTGATGTAGCTTGCGATGTCTGAAGTGTCGAAGAGGAAGGATGAGAAACATTAGATGTTTACGCCAAATATGATATTGATTCATTATTAGGCCTAATAACAGGTAGATCTGGATTCTATCCCGACAAAACTTTGAAAATTCTACTTAAATATGGGTGTCACTTTCTTCACCGACATCAACTCCAAAGATTGGCTCCCACAATCCTGAATTCTCAGAGGCTCCTTCATTTTCTTGTTTGCAAAAGGAAACTCATTCTCACAGAAAACTATATCTATGGAGATGCAAAATTCTTGTTTCTCCAAGTCAAATCATATCATTCCTTTCTTACCATATGGGTAACCCATAAATATGCATTTGTTGTTGTGTGGTGAAAACTTATGTCTTCTGATCATGAGCATAGAAAAAAACTCCCAAATACCTTGAGATGGTCATACAAAAGAGCTTTGTTGTAAATTAACACTACCAAGGACAGAGCTCAGTGTTCTGTTAATCAAATATCCAAAAGCTAGGATACATTCTCCCCAGAAACGAATAGGAAGATGAGCTTTGAAGCGTAGTGCTCGTGCTACATTCAAACTGTGACAGTGCTTCCTTTCTACCCTACCGTTTTGCTGCGGAGTTTCGACACACGAGGTTTTGTGTACGATACCAAGCTTCAAGAAGTAATCTCTTAAACATAAGAACTTTGAGCTGTTGTCACCACGGATGGTGCTTATTGTTGTCTGGAATTGTGTTTGAATCAGAGAGAGAGTTTTTTCAGGTGAGTAGGAGCTTCGGTTTTGGTATTTAAGGAGATAAATCCAAACTCTTTGGGAATAATCATCTACTAGTGTTAAGAAATATCTTGCACCAATCATATATTTGTCGAATAAGGTCCCAAAAAATCCATGTGTATCATATCAAAAGCTATCAAAGTTTAATTGATAATAACTGGAAAACATGATCTTGTTTTTTTAGCGCTGAGATAGATATCACACTCCTTATTCATAAAAGAAGAACAAATTGAACTAGAAACAATATGAAGTGAGCAAACAACTTTAGCAACATGGTGTCACATTCTCTTATGCCATAGCTTATACGACTCTTAATTCTTTGTAATGGCTTCAGTTGCACTCTCCATACTGCGTAACCGGAATGCTATATGCTCCCTCTTAGTCCCTCCAATCACCATCCTCGAAATGCAGTTCTAAACAATCAAGAATTGATCAGCCAACTGAGCAAAAAATTTATTTTCACCCATAAGCTGTCCAACAGAAATCAAATCAGATGGCATTCCTTCAACTTAGAAAACCAAGTTCAGCATAATAGTTTTGATTTCTGGAAATCAAATCACTCGCTCTCGTCCATTATCCAAAAATTATTTGGACAGTTTCCATATCACATAAATCAGCGAAAATCTCAAGCTTTCCAGTCAAATTATGGCTTGCTCCTCTGTCTAAAATCCATGAAGGAATACCAATAAAATTTTCAGAGGTGTTGGTTTTACTCTTCCCAGCATTTGCATGGAGAATGTTCATTTTATTCCCTCACTGAATATCGCTCAATCCAGTCACTCCTTCACGATCTTTGTCTGTAATGACATAGATGGCTTGCTCTGTTTGTTGTGATGCTACAACATGTACGGCATTATCACATAGTTCTTGCTCATGGTATGTCTCCCCACCATTCTGGATATCCAATAAACGCAAAAAAAACTTTCACATAAGTATCCAGTACGATTGCAGTACTTACAAAAACTCTATTTGGTTATGTCTTCGCCACGTCCACGTCCCTTTGTTAGAGCAACAAACACTGTCACAACAGTCATTGAAGCTTCTTCTTCCAATTTGTTTGCAGTTCTCAGGTCATCTTCTTGTTTCACAATGTTGTACACCTCTTCAATTGGTTGAAGTGGTGTGCAAGATACGAGAGATGAGCGGACTGTTCAAAAATATGAAACATCCAAGCCATACAGGAAATGATGGACTTTGTCCTCCTCTCGGTCTTTTTCTTGGAGGTTCCTAGATCACAAGTACATTTCCCACACTTGAAGACTCGAAGAGGTCGATATCTCGCCATGCTATCCCAAATATGGTTGATTTTACCAAATTATGACTCAATCGCAAGACCCCTTTCCTTGCAGAAATCCAATTCCACCTTGATCAGCTGGATCCGTGGTCTATTCAATGCTCCCATAGGTCATGAGCAACATCCTTGTGAGAGATGTTTGACCGCAATGTTGGTTCAAGCTTCATCTTGACCCAAGAGACGAGTAGTGCTTGAATCGTCCACCAATCCCCTAAGTCACGCTAGCCTTCTTCTGGTCTCTTGATTGACCCATCAAGAAATCCAAAAAAATTGCGAGAACAGAGCGATGTCTTAATACCACATGCCCATTCACCATACTTTATTCCTCGAAACAAAGGATGTGAGATCATAGTTCTAGGATTATCTGCAGAGGTCAAGTTGTATGGTGAAATCGTCTGTCTCACTTCTATTGTTATCGGGTTCGTGTCCGGAATACCAATTGGAGTTACACTCGCAGTTTTCAATCGAAAATTGTTTCAGTAATTTGATGATCAGAAAAAAAAAAATTCAAACTCTGATACCATATAATGGAACAGAGAGATAAGAAAGTGTTGAACGCTTTCTGTATATCACTTTGAAAGAGAGTACCTCAATATATACAACTCTAGGGAAAGAATATCTCAACTAAATATCTAACCAGTTACAACCAACCTTTACTTACGGAAGACTAAGCATATACAACAACTAATTATAATCCCAATAATATCAGAAATCCAACAAGATTCCCTTGCCTTTCTTCTCTTCAACCTCTTTGAGGGTCATTGTATGAACCAAAGCTGGAGGATACTTGTTGTCTCTAAGCATTAGAGTCACATTGTCTTCTATCACCCTTTTTTGAATAGATTGGACTCTTCGATGGTTGTGAAATCACAAGAGTTTCTGGAAACTCTTCTCAGAGTGAACGACTTGTTTTTTCTTTAATCATTTGTGCCATCTCTTTCAGTCATGATGAACTAGTGTAGCAAAATAGTTTTACCTCTTCAACGATTTATGATTTCAGCCCATTTAAACATGCCACCTTTAGAAACTCTTGTGGTAGTTCATGTGATGTACATGTTATCTCTTCAAATTTAAATTGGTACTCTGCTACTAACCTTACTAGAACCATCAGATTTTAACTTTTCATTTTTTTTTTTTTTAAATACAGTAATTATAAAAAAGTGACTCTTTCCATTGAAAGATGTGTTGTTTCAAAAGAAATAATTTAAGGCAAAAATAATTGTTTAATGATGAAAAGGTATGATTGTGGCTCTTAAAAAGATATATGCTTTGAAATATACGCATGTTGAAAGAAGAGTGCCAAAAAATTGATGACATCAACACTCACTGCAAAGAGTGTTTTGTGTCCATTAGATCTTAAAATCAAGAAAATTATGACCATTGGATTCAATTTTTTTTTCCTATAAAAAAATGATGATGTCATAGGAGGTTTGCTATTATATATAGATTTTTTAGGTCCATTAGCCGAGTGTAGGGCGAGCCTCTTTGTCCGCTCCTGAAACACAAGAACAGCCTTTCTTTGAAATCCTCCCATGTCAAAATTTGAAGTTTAGACTCTTCACTTTGGAACCAAATCAAAGCCTTGTTGGACATACTATAAAGTAGTATCTTTTTTTTCTTCTTAAAAGAACAATAAAACATGAAGTACCAATCCACTTTTAGCACTCATCCTCAGTATTTTCACGAGATAACTTGAGATTTCCACCTTACGAAAAGGTACTTCCACTGTTTCACCAAATGAGTTCTCGTTGGTGATTTGTATACCTTGGTTATCTATCTCTATCACAAGTTCTTTTCTGGTAGTTTGACTCGCCTCTTCAGCCAATGTTTTTTTCTCCATAAGTAACACTATTTTGGTGTTAAGAATTCCGATCACTCTCATCACCTCTATCATCATCGGTACGCCTGTGATGTGCTCATTGGAGGAGGTGTGGTCATCGTGGTCACCATCCCTGCTTGTAGTCCCTTCCAAATCTTTTGTGTCTCATTCCGTCAGGCCCCTGGCCACGACCTTAGTTGTGTTATTTTTTATCTTCTCTGATACCAAATTGATGGACACCACTAGGTATCTCTATAAATATGTTAGTTTATTCAGAATTACTAACAAAACTCCTACGCGGTAATTCAATAAACCAAAACACTCTTTCTCTTAGAGGAAACAACAACTCCTTTTCTTGATCTTTAATGAATAATATTTTTAGAATCAAAGGTCTCCGTTAAATAGGAATAAACCTTGGTGGTCAAGCATTACACAGAGAAAATTATAGAAATAAGGAAACTAATAATCTATATATATAAAAGAAGGTTTTCTCTCCTGTGAGACTGACACCTCGTCAAATAGAGAAAGGATAAACTGACACGTGTTTTCTTTATAGACGAGACCAGATGATTGCTTTCGTTTGTTTCTAATGGGCTTAAAAGAGTAATATTTTATATAACATTATATGGGCTTAAACACACACGAAATCTTTGCATGTTTATAGGCTATAGCCTTCATCTTCGTTACGAGTCGACGACAATCATTTCTAGGGTTCATCGTATCTTGCGAAATCTTAGTGTTTCTAACAACAATGAAATTTCGAAGAGGTTTCGTGAGATGTGTCTTTGCGAGTAATATATGCGTCGATCTCTATTTGTAGCGTTTTGTATGTGATTCTTCTTATTAGCGACGTTACAAGTTGCAATGATTCGACACCATTAAAATTTTCTTTAGTCTTGCAACCCACTACAACCACGTTCATTCATTCAGTGATATATATCCCTTCGAAGGCGGTGGTTCTCTAACTATATAAAGGTAAGGCTTCATCCTTTGAGCAACATCCTTGCATTTCGTACTAGCAGTAAAACTTTATTTCTCATTATAATGGCTAACTCATCATGTCATTCATTCATCTCTGTGAATCTGCTACTGTAAATGTGAAGTTTCCTTCCTAAGAATTTCATCAGTTCATTCGATTGAATTCATCTCTTCTTCCAGGAATGTAAAAAAAGGCGGCCACATGCTCCTCCTATGCTAAGTTAATTCCGCTGACCAGAAAAATCAGTCTCTCTAAAGTGTTGTGCTATTAGCTTAAAGTTCTTTAATTGATGTTGTTAGGATTTCTCTTTGCTTCAATTTTGAACAGTGTCAAAAAGTTTGGTGATTGCCCATATATGTTTTACTGTTTTGTTTTCAGCTTAAAGCTTGCTCTTGATATCTAAATATCTGATTATGAAAGAATGTGAAGCTTTGAACTCATTTTTAAGACTCATGAGGTTGTATCTGTAGGTCATACATGTGGTGGAAACTGGCTATGAAAATCTTCTACTTTAGCTACTATTTGAAATCTTCAGTGAGTGTGAATGCTTATCAAAACAAACCTCCACTGGACTTAGCTCTTGGATTAAGAGTTCCTTAGTGTATTGTACATACAGTTTGATGATGATTGCATTTGTTGAATTAAGGTTACAGAGGGATTGACTGTTGATGGACTATTGTAGAGCTGGGAAAAGACTAAGGGGGTTATAATGGAAGCTTGGGAGGAAGAAGATAAAGCTGCTTTGATCAATTTGTTTCAAAATGTTAGAGATGGTTGGATAAAAAGGACTTGACAACTTGGATTGGTGCCAATAGGTATGTCTTCGAGATCCATTCCTAAAGGACACAAGTTTTGAGACCTATATTGTCGAAACAACATGTCACATAGTCAAAGTTTCATCTTCTCTTGCATTTTACCTTCATAGATTTAATATATATTCTACTATATTTGCAGATCTTATCGAGGAGTGTCCGATGCACTGAAATTTGCTACCTCGAAGTTTTACATTGTTAACACGCTGTAATGATTCAAAATTGTATGGACTCCCTATTAATAGTTGAACTTAGTTAGTATGGGTGAGGAAATTGCAAGGCCGCTTCGCACGTAACTTCGTAAAATAGCATGTATAATCATGCCATCAGAAAGGATTATGGTTTGGGTACATGTTGGTATCAGTATCACCAATAACTTTCATATTTTTTTTTTCTTATTGCTTCAGTTCGCTTATAAACTCAAATTGCGATTTTTTTCCTTCTCTTCACTATAAACTCAATAAAATCTGATACAGCTATCCACAAATTATATAGCAAATTCTACCTAATAAAGTCATGGTCCAACCTTTTGTTGCACCGAAATGGAAACACCGAATTAAAATTGGTGGTCACCAACACATACACATTCTTTATTTTTTGTATACTGGCATTCATATTTTAAAAAAAGCAAAAATAAAAATATTACAAGAAGACAAAAGGCATACAATATTCAGCTCACTTTTTCCTTAAACCTCAACACCCATCATCGTAGCAAGAAGACATTAAACAAGCAACGTTGTAGAATCTTGAGCAATAAAAATTTTACTCAACCACTAAACGGATCGGTTTCCAACCGAAAACATTGGTCCATGTAAGAACACAAAACGTAGCAACCAATATCAAATATTAATCCAAATTCGAGCTCGAACTCCAAAACAACAAAGTCAAAACGTTCGGTGCTTTATGGAAATCCATTTAAAAAAAATCAGTGCAGACACAACGAGCATGACAAAAAAACGAAACCCCAAGTATCTCAAATTCCAACAAAAGATAGATAAAAAAACAAAATATTTGAGTATTATTTTGTTAGCTCCGAATTTGAGTAAATGAAAACTCAAATCTCCACAACTACAACTAAAATATTAATTGTAAACTAAACAGTTAAAATTGCTGTAAAAAATATATGAATGTCAATGTTATTTTTAGCTAAAAAATCAAAAAACTAAAATAAATCTATATTATTAATTTATTTAAGCGCCCGCCCGTAGGACAGGTTTATCCTAATAGTTAATATTAAAAAGTTAATATTTCAAATCTTCTTCTCCAATCTTAATCTTTTTTTTTCTAAGTACGTGTTCTCATGGAGGTTGTGGTCTATCAAACTGATGTTGGAACTATACGACAAGAAGGGATTGATACTTGACAAGATCTCCTCTCTGGTGAGAGTACATGGTCGATGGCGGTGCTCCGGTGTCTTCTCATTCGACGACAACTACTCTCTCTTTAGTCAGGCAGAGGACTTCACTACGTTTTGTTTCTCTATAGAAAACCTTAATGAATGCTCCTTTTTAATATAAGAGGGGGTGGAAAATCCTACGATTTTTTCTACATGGGCCAAATCATCATGTGGCTTTAAATCAGGCTAGTGTCCGGAATGTGGCAATATGTGTGAAAAAAGAGATGTGAAACTCTGCTACATCAATAAAAGAGATTTTGTTATTGAGGGTTATAATAATGATAACAACGCAGCTGATTCATCCAAATATATTCCATGGGGCCAGCATATACACTAACATGAATATATTTTCTGGAGGAAGAATGGTATTGGAGATCCAGATATGGACAGAGACACTTATTCATGGATAATTTGGTAACTATGGAAAGTAAGGAATGGTAAACTATTCAGAGGGATAGATAGAGACCCACTTGATCTGATCAGATATGCAGAAGGAGAATGCCAAGCATAGTTCACGACATATGAGCCAGTTGATGGGGTGATTCCAACACCAGTAGTATCATCTTGATGAAAACCCTTCTGGTTTTGATTCCCTTGACTGATCTTGAGGGTGATCGAATGGTCACTTCTGGTGGTTACTAACACACGCATGTTGCTTTTGATGGATTAGACTCTAACTGATGGTGGATGGAATGAATGAATGGTTCTTCAGAACTGATCTATGGACTGACCAGAACTTATGTAGAAGTGTCAGTAGATCGTGCAGTTCACCCACACAAACAATGATCTAAAGACAAGTAAGCCTTGCAGAGAATCAACTTCTAGGCAGTCGATGTTCAAAGATGAACAAAGGATTCACAGTTTTCAGAAGTAGTTTTTGATAAAAAAAAGTTGAATGGTTTTATTCTGGTCGTGCAGCCTCTATATATAGGTTACAAGAATGTAGAAATGAGAAGACAAAGTGTAGAAATTAAGAAACTTAGAAACTAGCACACAAGACTTGACTTTTGACCAGAATTGAGTTCTTCTTTGAATGACCCTTGCTTGCCCAGGACTGACTCCTTGACTACTTTCCGATATTTTCTTGGTGCAATGGGCTTGGAATGGACTGAACAAAGGTCTGGTCGAATTTGGCTTGAATCAGACCCGTAATGAAATTGTTATGGGCTGATATCACTTCACTTTGGGCCATTTGATCCAAAATAGCTTTAGATGGTTTCTTGGACTTGAATTTCGTGGCTGGCCCATCAGCAAGAGTGGTTGGACTTGTCTTGAGCTTGGTTGCATAAAAATGGCCTCGTCCATTTTGATTATTAGGCCACATTTCAGCTCAGTCCAAACCAGCTCCAGTGTCACTCTTTTAGCTCAGCTTCAGCTCATGGATCAGTGTCACTCTCACTCAACTCAGCTTCAGCTCGTGGATCAGTGTCACTCCCGCTCACTTGATTATTCAGCTCATCATCACTCTTTTAAGCTGGTTTAGCTCGTCCTCAGTATTGTTTTCAGCTGGTTTTCAACTCATCCAAGGTTGCATAGCTTCTCACGATCCAAAACTTCATGGATCATACCAATAAGGCTCATAAACAGCCAATTAAGCCAATCTATGATCAGTTGCTTAGCTGGTTCGTGCCTTGCTCTACTTTCCCTAACATAGCTTATGGTCAGGGTTACATCACATCTCAAGCCTTATGCTTAAAGAATATATGCATGGTAGATGGTTAAGTCATACCAATCATGTGCGTACAAAAGACCGGATCTAAATCATAAATTGACTAACCATGTTGCTCAATTATGAAAACAAAGCAAAGAGAGAAAGAGAAGGAGACTAGCTTATTTAGAAGTACACAAACACATTCTTAAAGTCTCCACTTTGTTCTGAATCACAGTCTCTTTCTAGAATTGAGATGAAAACTCCACTCCTTATCTCATGAACAAACCCGCCCTACTTAACAAACCCTTATGTGAACCATTTCTTGTAAGACAACCCTCTTTACAAACTCTTCTTTAAACCTTTTCTTTTTGAGAAAACCCTCCCAGCTTCAGATCCCTTGAGTTAACCCAGTCAGCTGTTGGTCTTTTTGAGAATTTCTGTTATATTCCCCTCAGCAGATCCCAAGCCTCTCAAAGCTTACTGATTGGTAACACTAGTGAAATTATTTGCTGGCTTGTACGCACTGCGAATTTTTACAGCTTGAACAAATATCTCACTTATCTAATAAAGAATGAAATGATACTTTACTTCCATGTGTTTGGTCCTTTTGAAACAGTTGGTGGTTATGTTATCCACGAATGAGGCAGAATATATGGCTTTCTAAGTAGCTATGGAGAAGCCATATGTTTCAAAGATGTTTGTGATGAATTGTGTTTTGAAGCAGACAATGTAAGGATGCAATATGATTCCCAAAGTACATTGGAACTGCAAATAATTTTGTACAACAAGAACGGACTAAACATGTTGCAACGAAGTATTATTTAGTTCGTGATAGTGTGGCAGATGGAGTGGTTACCCTATTCATGACTCACAACATATGTCCTATCAAAGCCATAAATGGGCCTAAGTTTCTGCTTTGTTGTCATCTGGTGAATGTCGTCTTAGATGTCGTCCCATTACTAGTAACTCCACTGTTAATCCAATTTCCTCAAGAAGATCAACAAAAAGGACACAAATGAGTTATTATCTCTTACCAGTTGATAGAGATTAACAGTGAAAAGGTGATAGGAGAAGAGTTACATGCATTGTGGAAGGATCGGAAGAGTCTGAGGGCTTCAGTTCTAGGTAATGTATAACCACTAAAAGGTATTCTTGAGTATGATTAGAAATAGTTCTGGTATTACCGTTAAGATATTTGTTGTAAAAAATCTAAAAGCTTAAATGCAAGACATTTTCTGTCTGTTTCCGACTAGAAGGATTTCTGATGGCAGAAGACATAAAGAGTTTAGGGTTGAGAAGCAGAAAAGATTTTCTAAAGATACTGAAAATAAAAGGAGAGATATGTTAAAGGATGGGAGCTGAATACTTTATCAAAGCAATATATGGAATGAATCAGAAGGTGGAAGAAGCTTATCGATCAAGGAGAAGAGTCGGTGATAAGTCAGCTCGGGACAGAGAAAGATCAATGATGTCTTTGGAGAGAAAAAATCGGAACGATAAATGACAATTGATAAATTTTCGGACAAGGAAGAAGAAACGACAAAGAAAAAAAAAGGTGTCATGTCGGAAAGATGAAGAGTGTAAGGCTATTCTGTTAAACACAAAGTTGGGCGGAAACAACTAATGGGCCTCGATCTTAATACAGTCAAGTCTCGACGATGACCACAAGATAAAAGACTGGGAAAATTGGTGGGGCTTTAAACATGGAGAGAGAGAGAGAGAGAGAGAGAGAGAGAGAGAGAGAGAGAGCGCAACAAGATCGAGAAGAGAACATAGAGAGACAACTTAGCTCATAGTGTCGTCACCTTTCATGGGTCATAAGATAAGAGATTATTTTTTGCTCTAGATCACTGAGACTTCTCTCATTGTTGTAATGCGGTGATACTCAACACCATTAAGTGTGTTTGAGGATAGAGAAGATATATTGAACTTGAAGGTTATTGATCCCTCTTGGGAGTAGTCACATTGGTGAACACATAATAGACAATCTTTTTGTGTGATTACTCTTTTAGATCAATACAATACTCATCAAGATCATATTCGGTAGTTCTCAATCGGAACAATAATCTTGAATCAGCAATCAGAGTAGTAAGAAAGTTTACTTCTTAAAGTACATTCAAATTTCAATTTTTTGGGTTTTAGTACATTAATCATTAAAAATAACATATGCGTATTTTATTTCAAAATAATATCAATAAAAAGATCATATTTTATCCTTGAACCACATAAAGTTCGACTCAATCACGGAAAACATAGGAAGTATCTCTGCCCAAGAGGAACTAGTTAAGTTTCCATCGAGAGCTCTCCTTAAACATACTAATAGAATTATGCATGTATTAAAAATATATTGGTTGGGACCTCATATTATTATTGAAAACAAATATTTTTTTATATGTTCATTGAATCTATTCGTGTCTTACCAAAAGCAAACCAAAAAAATCAGACTTAGAACATCATCAAGTATGATGATGTAGGTTCTCATCGTCATCAACAGCATTGTGGTGGCACCATCAGCGAGATCAAGAAGTTTGTCCATCTGAAATGTCATCATTGTGATTGTCTTAGAAAACTTTCCGACATTTTCCCAATCAGACCAGTCAAAAGCCTAGCTTCATCAGTATAGACCATGACGTCATAGTTAGCAGTGTCTGGTGTATCTGATAAAGTATATTGGTTGATAAAACATTGTTTGAATCAGTAGGTTCTAGTTGAGAGCTGATTGGCAGTACTGAATACCAGTTCATGATTTCTCTTAGTTGCGGAAAATGGAAAATGACAAAACTTTGTAGTTTGAGTCTTCATTTTTATACACAATCATTGAAGATAATAAAAATTCCATGATCTATTTCTTTACGAAAATATTGTATAGCATCAAATACCTTTCGAACTATGACCTCGTTCTATATATTCTCAAGTATAAAGTTTCAGCTTTATTTCTCCACAAATGTTGTTTTTTCAAACCCAAATTAAAATCTTCAATTCCCAACCGTAAACAAAAAAACAAATCTAATCAGATATAAAACCCAACCGAATTTGTGTGAAAGTCTCCGGTTTTGTTGAGAAACACCTCTGTTTCAAGCGCCACCTTTATTCCACGGCCGCAACCAAACCTTTTTTTGGATTTCTTGGTTGTCTGGTTATTCAATCAAATAACATTTATTGTTTAAAATTCTATATCTTAGGAAGAAGAAACAAAACAATTTAATGGATTTGTTATATTGGTCATTTTGTAGGGGTGGAAGGTTCCTGTGAGCGATTAGTCACGTTGGAGCTAATGTGGACAGCGCCAGGGAGTAAGCCGTAGTATCTTTTTCGGAAAGTCTTGAGAGTCTTTGTTGTGATCATGTGTATTGACTGATGATGATTTTTATTGAATGGTAGTGATAGTGATGTGACTTTGAACTGTTGTTATTTGCATCTAGCCAGTTCTCGTTCTGCATTCAGTCGTATAAAGGCTCATGCGGGAAAATTGATGTAAACCTACGTCAGTGAGTAATCTCATCCCCTCTTTTCCATTTCTATGTATGCACAATTAGAAGTAGAAGTAATTGCTAAGGTCGGGTTACTGGATTTCAATAGAATAGAACGCGTCTAGGAATTTTAGGATTACTCAGAAGACACTGTGACTAGCCTACGGGTGTAGACATTGTCCTAACCATGCACTTTCCGGCTTGCCAGGTGAGTGGGGCGTTACATTGGTGCTTAGAGAAATTGTGACAAGATTGCCAGGTTTTTCGTTTTAGCTTTTGTTAACTGTGGCTATAAATATAACAATGGCAGTCTAACTTGAGAACGTTGATCTGGTTTCACATTTTGTCGATCTATTAATTAGCTAGTGCTTCCCCAATTTGGACAGTGTCTACAAATACTCAATGGTTTGTCCCAAAAACATGCGGATAGGGTAACCTATTTTTACTTAATATTGACCTCTACCCAAGCTTACTATAAACTTATTCACAGTTGCCCAAACCACCATAATGTTCACAACTCCCAAACCAAACCACGAGGGTCTAAAGCCGTAATATAGTGGAAAATTAAAACAATAAAGTTCAGTAAGAAAGAGAAAACCTCTTTTACTCCCATTGTTAACCCATCACCGTCCTTCCTCTGCAGCTGCATAGCTTCTACTCTCCCTGACTGAAGAACCAGTAGTTACATCCTCTTGTGCGCTACTTCTTGTTCCCCAGTTCCCCTGCCTCACCTCAGACCGAATCGTTGGTGCTCTCTCACTAGACCCAACTCTCATTTGGTCAATCTCGACCCTATGATCCGCTGGATCGCTCCCTTCTTCTGCATTAGAACGCTGCTGTAGATTCATAACATCTTGGTCGATGTCCAGATCGTCTTCCACTTTCTGACGCCGTTCCTCCAAGTCCAAATTTTCTTCCTCTTCTTCTGCTGGTGTTTCCCATGTGGTAGACAATGTGATATTCCTCGGAGGTTCTTCTTTCACGAAGGCTCTGAAGTCGTTCCTTGAGGGCTTAACTTTCGAGCAAAATGTCTCAAGGAAATTTTTAGAACACCCGCGGTTATAAACGTTGATTCTATTGTCTGATCTGTAACGGAAATTCTCATAGGTTGTCTGAACAGAATCACAATGTTAGCTATCAGATGAGACATTGATAAAAGTCCCTAAAAAGTGAAAAACTAACCTGGTTTGTGCTAATGAGGTAGAAGTGGAAACCAGTAAGCCCTCCAACAAACCACAGGGATATAAAGGAATATATCATCAGCATAACAGACCAAGGTGATTCCCGCATTGCTCTCCACACAGTAACTTGATTGTTATGCATTAGAAACTTTATGTATAAAGCCGACATGGAGAACACGTAGATGCATAGAAGAGTTGCAGAGGAAACAAACATAAAGAAGAACCTATAGTTTCTCTGCCCACAAGACAAAAAAAAAAATCAAAATGTCAAGATGGATCAACAAGAAGTGGACCAAATCTTCAACCCAGATAACAAGTAATGAACTTTTATATCTCCCAAGTTTTATTGATACAGCTTACCACTCCAATGCATTGGCCTACCCAAGGGCAATGGTGATCAAAACGCTCAACACAGTTGTTGCAAATAGAGCAATGTGAGCAACGAGGAGGTCGATAAAGCATGCATGTATCGCAATATTTAACTCTAACGGGAACGCCATAAACCATGACTTCTTTAGTCCTCGGAATCTGAACAGTGGGTGTTTGTCTTCCATCATTTGACACAGTAGTCTCATAGCATAGTTCTTCCTCTGGCGGATGCAAGTTTCTTGGAACGATTCCAGGATCTCGCGCAGAAGTGAGGAAGAGGAGGATCAGTACCTATCAAAACAAGTGAAAGCAAACGAAGGAAGAACATTAAACCTACCCATTAGAAAGCCACACAATAAAAAAGAAGTGAGAGCTTTTCAACGTTTAGAAGAAAGAACATAACAAAGCACAAAAGACATGTTGTGGTGTGACTAATTTCATTTTTTGTAGTTAGATTCTCAAGTTAATGTGGTATGATTTCAAGTGAATCATACTATAAAGCATTTATACAATCACACATGTAAAAAATGGGCGACTTACAAAAACAGTGAACAGAACTGCAACAACTAAGATGGCATCTCCTGCAGTTTTTGAGAAGAACTCGTGACGGAGATGTGTTGCAACAAAAACAGAGAACAAAGTAACTGGAGTTATGATGAGCAACAAGGTAAAAGGAAGAGACCAAGCATCTGGCCCAAATATCAATCTCCCACCAAATAAAAACTTCTGCAAAAGAGGAGATGATGATGATGATAGTAATATTAAAAGGAGATGATAATTGACCATTGAGAAAATTTTGACATCATGGTTTCATTTAAAATGCATGTCCATGCTCTGGAGAGTGAATCAAGCAACAAATGATACTATAAATAAATATCAAAACCGTACATTGCTTCCCTTCCAGGCTTCGTAAACCCGTCCCGCCATGATAATCAGCGATCGGATCAAACACTTTTCGCTACTCTGTGTCGAATTAGATGATCCTCTAAATTTCTGGACCGATTCATTTCATTTCGGTCTAAGTAGTCAGAAAATGATTACGATTCCAGAAGAAACTGATGCAAATCCAGGTGGAGGAGTGAATTGGTGATATCTCTCTCTCTCTGTCTCACAAAATGAGTTTCGTTTCTCAATTGTGTCTCCCGAGAAGAACATTGTAGTTTTGTTTTCTTTTTTTTCCCTATGTCATCATTTCATTATAGGATAACTATAAATGTCTGAATACAACGGTAGAGTGAAGAACTTCATTAGAGTATCTTTGATTTCATATATCTACTATATTAAAACAGAGTCCTGTTTGAAAATTACTTTGGCATATTTTTTTTTTGGACTTACTGAAAAATATTGTGACTTATCTATTAACTAACATCTATATTATTAAAAATCAAGTACAAAATTGGAATGTTTAAAAACCTAGATAGTAGACTAAAAGAAGAATGTTTGAAAACACGGATAGCAAATAAAATATTTTTTTCTATTTACACATTTAGTCATCCCATTTCTTTCTTATTTACAGATTCTTCCAATATTATTTAAAATAATATATTTTAAATTAATTAATTTCAATGAGTTTTTATTTATTTGTCGTAAAAAAAAAATCTTGAAATATATAGTGTATGTTATATAAAACTATCTATAAATATATTATTAATTTATTTATTTTAGTAAAATATAAATGTTTTGAGAGTTTAATTTTCAGAAAAAATATCGATCTCCGCTTAGAATAATAATTAAAAATCTAAAAATATACAGGTACACGAATATAGGAAATATTGTGATCAGTTGCACCTGTTTCAGTTGGAAAATAGAAATATCGAATATTTTTATACTCAAATCTACCCAATATTGCAAACAGTTGAACAAATATTTATGAAATCCATATATTTTTAATTCATATCTTCCTAAATTTTTTGTAACAATTTATTGATAACACATATCCGTCCTTTATTCTAATCATTTCCCCATATGATATAAGAAATACTTGATTTCAAAATGATATTACATAAATATATATATTATATTTGATTTATAAAATGTCGAAATACACATTTTTGAAATATCAAATAGTTGAATTTTGATTTAATAATATTAGATATTAGATATAATAGATTTTTTGAACAATCACAATTTTGATAATCACAATTTTGATAATCATCAATTAGGAACCAAATAAAATAGTCTATTTTTGAACTTATAAGATTTTAAATTTAAATATATTAGATATTAGATATAATAGATTTTTTAAACAATCACGATTTTGATAATCAATCAATTAGGAACCAAAATTTTTTCCAGAATATTTCTCAACTCATTATACCATATTTATAATTTGATAACAAAATTTTCAATCCTTCTAAAACGTGTGCAACACCCACCGAATATTTTGGGTATATAAATTTGGTACATTAATAATAAACCAACTAGAATATTTTTTTTGATTATAACAAAATCTGTTGAGAAAAATTCTAACAAAATTTTACTTAAAATTTAAATATTTTTATAAAATTATACATTAATAAATTTCGTGATTAGTAATATAGTATTATTATAAATCAATTTAAATAAATTTTTATTATAAAACAGGAAAATAAAATTCTACACTATTTTTTATAAATTCTATAAATATATTCTCTATTATATAAAAATAGCAGTGTAAAATTAGTTAAATATGGTAAAATTATATTAAATAGGTAAATTAACAAATTTTAAAATTTTATATACTATTAAAAAATAGTAATTAGATCATTTAAAAAATTAGTAAATATGACATATTTAATTATTTACATTAATAATAAACCAACTAAATATTTTAATTTTATTTTTTAATTTTAACAAAAACTGTTGAGAAAGAATCTAACAAAATCTTACTTAAGAATTTAAATATTTTTATAAAATAATACATTAATAAATTTTTTAATTAGTTATATAATATTATTATAAATTAATGTTAACTAAAATTTTATTATAAACAATAAAATAAAAATTCTACAATTTTGTATAAATTCTATAAATATATTCTGGAATATATGAAAATAGAAGTGTTACATGAATTAAATATAATAAAATTATATTAAATAGGTAAATGAACAAATTTTAAATTGTAAATTTTTTCATTTAAATAAATCATCATTCATCATTAAAATAGGCTAAAATTCATAAACTGTATAATAGCTTTATACGACATAAATATATAACATATTTTGAACTTATATATCTATAATTTTTTATTTATATTGAAACTCTCAACAATATATTGTTTAAAATGTTTGTATACAAAAATATAATAATATATAATAAATTTTAATTCATATACTATTTTTAAATAAAAATGTCAATAGAAAACTATGATATTTAATCAACTCACTTAAAATACTAATGACAAATCAAATTTTAATTTTAAATTTATTTTTGTTTTAATTATAAAGAATATGTTGGAAATTTTCTTTTAAATAGTACCAAAATTCAAATATCTTATGTATAAAATAATAGATTAGATGTAGTAACAAAAAAATTCAAAATTAATTTGATGTTCCAAACTCAAAAATAGTTGTGTAATTTTCTAAATTTTTTTTGATAAATATAAAATTTTGAAAATAAATATTTACACTCAAAATAATAACATTGCAAATTCTACAAAAGATAAAATCGTGAATAATAAACAATAAATTTTTGAAATGCAGCACGAAAAAACTATTTGAATATCCTGTAAAAATTAAAGCAATGAAGTCTTAATTTTTAAAAATAAAATTTAATATCATAACATCCAAAAATATCATATATCAATAAATTTTAATAAAATAATATGATAGATACTACTATGTATAAAATTTACTAAAATAGGTATATATTATTTAAACAAAACAATGTTTTTACTTATAAATTTCGTAAAACACTAAAATGATATATGTTAAAGTATATTTTCTTATACATATTAAATAAATTTCTTTTAAGTAATATAAATAATTTCGTATAACACTAAAATGATATATGTTAAAGTATATTTTCTTATACATATTAAATAAATTTCTTTTAAGTAATATAAATAAATAAAATTTAAAATATATTATATGCAAAATGTATAAATTAAAGAAAAAAACATATTTTGAAAGAGATTCTTTATTTGATTATTTCATATGGTTATTTTATTATATTTCGACTCGAAAATATATTAGTAAGTAATAAAAATTAATAACAAATTAAAATGTTTTAAACAAATCACTATATATTAATAATTTTGAGGAAGAAATATAAAAAAAATTATAGAGTTACACAATGTATAGCACTAAATTAAAAATTATATTATTAAAATATTTATAATAATATCAAATACATTTATAAAATAGAAAAATATCCGCACGGACGTGCGGGTTAAAATCTAGTCTACTTCTATTAAAACATAATCCTATTTTTATCTACTTATAAGTAGTCTATGTTGAATCATTACATTTTTTTTAATTTTCTATTTATTCTCTTACAACTAATTTATTTATTATTAAATATATATTATATCTAACCAATTATCTTAATACTTTCAAAATAAGATATCTAAAAGATATTCTTAAGTATTTTTTCCTCAAATTAGATTTTAATAATATTTTTAATATCTTTTATTTAAAATATAAATATACATTTGTTTTTAAATAATAAAATTATTATTAATATTAACTATATTTAAAAACAAAAAATTATTCATTATTCATTTATATAATAAAAAATCTATAATATTTATATATATATAATTTATATTCATAATTAAATTACTACACCAAGTAATAAATATAAAGTAAATTAATTAATTAATAACTATTTATAAGTTATAAAATAGCAGAATAAATATAATTACATTACTTAATCTATTGTTTTTTAAATAATCAATTCAATTTATATTACACTAAATTTAAATAACTAATTAATTATATTTTATTACAAATATAAAAAATATATATATGCCTACAACTGGGTATATATGCATAAGTTTTTTTAGTTTGGATTCGGTTTAGACTTCGGATTACATATTTTATACCAAAGTTTACTTTAAATAAATAAATAAATCGTTATATGAAATTTTTATTGAAAATTATCCGCGCTTTAGCGTGTATTAGAATCTAGTTTTATCTTTATTTATTAGACTGACTTATATATAGCACTAAAAAAATTATCACAAAACTAACCCACAGAAATAAAATCCTAAAATAACATTTACTAAACAAGAAAAATAAATAAATACTTTAATCATAAACCTTAATCCTTATCCAAATACCTCAAATACTAAACTTTAAATTGTACGAACTAAGCTCTAAGTCCAAATGTAAAATATATATTCATTATATAGTTTATTATTCACATTTTCTAATATTAGCATATATATTTTCATAATTAATTAAACATAGTTATAATACAAGGTAGATAAATACTTTTAGATAGCCCTAAAAACGTTTTTATCATAAAATTAGCCTGTAAGAAGAAAAATGATCAAAATACGTTTTATTACATGGCGAAATATACATTTATATCCATATGGTTAAGTAAACTAGATTTATGGTTTACAATTATGGGGTAAAGTTTTAGAGGTAGGTTTAAAATTTTCAAAATAATTAAAACTTTAAAAAGATAAAAAGAGTTATTTCAAAGGCTTATTTGCTATCTAACCAAATTTGAAAGTGAAATTAAGTAGATGGTATTGACTTTGACATAATGAAGAATCTAATATTTACACCTGAAATGAACCGGTTATATCTTTACCATTTGGAGTTACCCGATAGACATGACGTATCACAAATAATTTAAGCTCATGAGTGACCGAAAACTATCCCATATGAGAGAAGAAAAGACATCCACGTCACATGTTTTTTAAGGATCATGAGAATATTGAGTAAAAAGAAATCATTTCTTCAAAGTGGATGTCTAGATTTTGACCCGCGCTTTCAAAGTGGATGTCTCACGTGCTAGATTTTGACCCGCACTAAAGTGCGGATAATTTTTCGATGAACGTGATTTTACGAGAATATACTTTTCACTAACCTACTTATATTTCTTGCTTTCAAAGCGCGGGTCAAAAAAGAAATCATTTCTTCAAAATCTAGCACGTGAGCATGCCTCGGTAGCGTCAAATACGATATATGAACTAATAAATCATTTCATAAGTTAATATACATATTTAAATTAAAATATTAAAAATAATTAATATATATCTCATGTATGAGACGAGTATAATAACAATAGTTAAGTTGTATAATAATATTGACAAAAATATAATAATAAAACAAAATTTTACGAATATCTAAAATTTAAAATTTATATTATAATATATAAAGCAATTTATATAAATTAATTATCTTATTTTTATAAAATTATATAATGTAAATTTTATTTTTATTATATATACTTCAAAACAAATGTTTTAATAAAAAGATACAAATGTATAAGATTTCTAATTTTGGGTAAATAAATATTTGAATAAAAAATCATCTTGCTTTAAAAAAGTACGGGTCAAAATCTAACAATAAACATTAATATTTCATCAAAATATAATAAGAAACATTAAAATGCGGGTGAAAATCTAATAAGAAACATTAAAGTGCGGGTCAAAATCCATCTCACATTCCCGTATGTATTTCTAATTTAGTATGTATCCTCTCGAATATTGATCCATTACGCTTACAATCCGGGTCAAAATTCATCTCACATTCATGTATCTATTTCTAATTTACTGTGTATCCTCTCGAATATTGATCTATTACGCTTACAATAAAATGATAAATTAGTTTGACTAACTTTTGTAAAATAAGAGTATAACATTCATAATATATATCCATCATTCATCTAAACATTCATAAATTAAAATACTTTAAATATGAAAATCTAAGTCAAATTGTATTACATAGTAGCCACTTATAGGTTCAACCAGTAGTCGGGTCCCAAATTTTAGCGTATTTTGCGGATTTTATAAAAAAAAAAAATAACGAGTTTAAAGAAAAAACAAACCAGTTAGTCAGTTTAACCGCGGGTCCGGGTTGTGACCCGAAACACTGGATATAACGATTCATTTGTAACATTTAAATGTAGATACATAATCAAAGATGCAAATTTATTTCATATAATTTGGTTTGTGTCGAAAATAATCTCGCGCTTGGAAAGCGCGGATCAAAATCTAGTCTAATATATTAAAACAAAGTCTTATTTTTTATCTACTTATAAATAGTCTAGGTTGGACCATTACATTTTTTTAATTTCCTATTTATTCTCTTACAACTAACTTAATTATTATTAAATATATATTATATCTAACCAATTATCTTAATACTTTCAAAATAAGATATCTAAAAAGATATTCTTAAATATAATTTCGTGAGATTAGATTTTAATAATATCTTTTAATATCTTTTATTTAAAATGTAAATATATATATTTGTTTTTAAATAATAAAGCTATTATTAATATTAACTATATTTAAAAACAAAAAATTATTCATTATTCATTTATATAATAAAAAATCTATAATATTTATATATATATATATATATATATATAATTTATATTCATAATTAAATTACTACAATAATTAATAAATATAAAGTAACTAAATTCATTAATTAACTATTTATAAGTTATAAAATAACAGAATAAATTATATTTATGAATTTAACATACTTCAACTTATTAAACAATATTAAAATACGATATATGAACTAATAATTTATTTCATAAGTTAATATATATATTTAAATTAAAATATTAAAAAATAATTAATATATTTCTCATGTATGAGACGAGTATAATAACAATAGTTAATTTGAATAATAATATTGACAAAAAATATAATAATAAAATAAAATTTTACAAATATTAAAAATTAAAAATTTGTATCATAATATATGAAGAAGGTTATATAAATTAGTTATCTTATTTTCATAAAATTATATTAATGTAAATTTTATTTTTATTATATATACTTCAAAACAATGTTTTTAATAAAATTATACACATGTATAAGATTTCTAATTTTGAGTAAATAAATATTTGAATAAAAATTCATCTCGCTTTAAAAAGTACGGGTCAAAATCTAACAATAAACATTAATATTTCATCAAAATCTAATAAGAAACATTAAAATGCGGGTGAATATCTAATAATAAACATTAATATTTGATCAAAATCTAATAAGAAACATTAAAGTGCAGGTCAAAATTCATCTCACATTCATGTATCTATTTCTAATTTAGTATGTATCCTCTCGAATATTAATCCATTACGCTTAAAATGCGGGCAAAATCCATCTCACATTCATGTATCTATTTCTAATTTAGTCTGTATCCTCTCGAATATTGATCCATTATGCTTACAATAAAGTGATAAATTAGTTTGACTAACTTTTGTAAAATAAGAGCATAACATTCATAATATATATCCAACATTCGTCTAAACATTCATAAATTATAATACTTTGAATATGAAAATTTAAGTAAAATTGTATTACATAATGGCCACCCATAGGTTCAACCAGTAGTCGGATCCCAAATTTTAGGTATTTTGTGGATTTTATAAAAAATTTAAATAACGAGTTTAAAGAAAAAACAAACCAGACTCCATATAAAATCATTAGTTGGTCAGACTTTAACCGCGGGTCCGGGTCATGACCCGAAACACTAGATATAATGCTTCATTTGTAATATTTAAATATAGATACATAATCAAAAATACAAATTTATTTCATATAATTTGGTTTGTGTCGAAAATAATCATGCGCTTTAAAAGTGCGGGTCAAAATCTAGTCTATTATATTAAAACAGAGTTCTATTTTTATCTACTTACAAATAGTCTAGTTATGAGTATTACCTAAATTTTCTATTACTTTTATTTCTACATAACTTAAATATTATTAAATATATACTAGATTTTAACCCGCACGTCCGTGCGGATATTTTTCTATTTTATAAATGTATTTGATATTACTATAAATATTTTAATTATATAATTTTTAATTTAGTGCTATACATTGTGTAACTCTATAATTTTTTTTTATATTTCTTCCTCAAAATTATTAATATACAATAATTTGTTTTAAACATTTTAATTTATTATTAATTTTTATTTACTTACTAATATATTTTCGAGTTGAAATACAATAAAATAACCATATGAAATAATCAAATAAAGAATCTTTTTCAAAATATGTTTTTTCTTTAATTTATACATTTTGCATATAATATATTTTAAATTTTATTTATTTATATTACTTAAAAGAAATCTATTTAATATGTATAAGAAAATATACTTTAACATATATCATTTTAATGTTTTACGAAATTTATAAGTAAAACACTGTTTTGTTTAAATAATATAGACCTATTTTTAGTAAATTTTATACATAGTAGTATCTATCATATTATTTTATTAAAAATTAATTTTGAATTTTTTTGTTACTACATCTAATCTATTATTTTATACATAAGATATTTGAATTTTAGTACTATTTAAAAGAAAATTCCCAACATATTTTTTATAATTAAAAAAAAAATTAAAATTCAAATTTGATTTGTCATTAAAATTTTAAGTGAGTTTCTAAAATACCATAGTTTTCTATTGACATTTTTAAAAAAAAATAGTATATGAATTAAAGTTTATTATATATTATTATATTTTGTATACAAACATTTTAAAACAATATATTGTTGAAAGTTTCAATATAAATAAAAAATTGTAAGTTTAACATATGTTAATACATTTATTTTGTATAAAGCTATTATACAGTTTATGAATTTTAACCTATTTTAATGAATGATGATTTATTTAAATGAAAAATTTTAGAATTTAAAATTTGTTAATTTACCTATTTAATATAATTTTATCATATTTAATTCATGTAACACTTCTATTTTCATATAATCCAGAGTTTATTTATAGAATTTATAAAAAATAGTAGAATTTTTATTTTCTTGTTTATAATAAAATTTTAGTTAACATTAATTTACAATAATATTATATAACTAATTACGAAATTTATTAATGTATTATTTTATAAAAATATTTAAATTCTTAAGTAAGATTTTGTTAGATTCTTTCTTAACAGATTTTGTTATAATTGAAAAATAAAATTCAAATATTTAGTTGTTTTATTATTAATGTAAATAATCAAATATGTCATATTAACTAATTTTTGAAATGGTCTAATTACTATTTGTTAATAATAGATAAATTTTTTAAAAATTTTAATTTACCTATTTAATATAATTTTACCATATTTAACTAATGTAACACTGCTATTTTTATATAATAGAGAATATATTTATAGAATTTATGAAAAATAGTGTAGAATTTTATTTTTCTGTTTTATAATAAAAACTTAGTTAAAATGATTTATAATAATTTTATATTACTAATCACGAAATTTATTAATGTATAATTTTATAAAAATAATTAAATTTTTAAGTAAAATTTTGTTAGATTCTTTCTCAACAGATTTTGTTATAATTAAAAAATAAAAATTCTAGTTGGTTTATTATTAATGTACCAAATTTATATACCAAAATATTAGATGAGTGTTGTACACGTTTTAGAAGGATTGAAAATTGTGTTATCAAATTATAAATATGGTATAATGAGTTGATGAATATTCTGAAAAAACATTTGGTTCCTAATTGATTGATTATCAAAATCGTGATTGTTTAAAAAATCTATTATATCTAATATCTAATATATTTAAATTCAAAATCTTATAGGTTCAAAAATAGACTATTTTATTTGGTTCCTAATTGATGATTATCAAAATTGTGATTGTTCAAAAAATCTATTATATCTAATATCTAATATTTATTTTGTATAAAGCTATTATACAGTTTATGAATTTTAGCCTATTTTAATGATGAATGATGGTTTATTTATATGAAAAACTTTAGAATTTAAAATTTGTTAATTTACCTATTTAATATAATTTTATCATATTTAATTCATGTAACACTTCTATTTTCATATAATCGAGAGTTTATTTATAGAATTTATAAAAAAAGTAGAATTTTTATTTTCTTGTTTATAATAAAATTTTAGTTAACATTGATTTATGATAATATTATATAACTAATTACGAAATTTATTAATGTACTATTTTATAAAAATATTTAAATTCTTAAGTAAGATTTTGTTAGATTCTTTCTCAATAGATTTTGTTATAATTAAAAAACAAAATTCAAATCTTTAGTTGGTTTATTATTAATGTAAATAATTAAATATGTCATATTAACTAATTTTTGAAATGGTCTAATTACTATTTGTTAATAGTAGATAAAATTTTAAAATTTGTTATTTTAACTATTTATTATAATTTTACCATATTTAAATAATGTAACACTGCTATTTTAAAATAATAGACAATATATTTATAGAATTTATTAAAAAAATAGTGTAGAATTTTATTTTCCTGTTTTATAATAAAAACTTAGTTAAAATAATTTATAATAATATTATATTATGAGTCACGAAATTTATTAATGTATAATTTTATAAAAATATTTAAAATTTTAAGTAAATTTTTGTTAGATTCTTTTATATTTTACTAAAAATAAATAATTTAATAATATATTTATAGATAGTTTTATATAACATACACTATATATTTCGAGATTGTTTTTTTACGACAAAGAAATAATACATTGAAATTAATTAATTTAAATATATTATTTTAAGTGATATTGGAAGAATCTGTAAATAAGAAAGAAATAGGATGACTAAATGTGTAAATAGAAAAAAATATTTAATCTGCTATCCATGTTTCCAAACATTTTTCTTTAGTCTACTATCCATGTTTACAAACATTCCAATTTTGTACTTGATTTTTAATAATATAGATGTTAGTTAATAGATAAGTCACAACATTTTTCAATAAGTCCAGAAAAAAAACATGCCAAGGTAATTTCAAATAGGACTATGTTTTAATATAGTAGATATTAGCCTAAAATTAAGGAACTAAATAAGTAATCTATTGTTTTTATCAATTCAATTTATATTACACTAAATTTAAATAACTAATTAATTATATTTTATTTACTAATATAAAATAATTATATATGCCTACAACTGGGTATATATGCATCAGTTTTTTTAGTTTGAATTCGGTTCGGACTTCGGATTACATATTTTATACCAAAGTTTACTTCAAATAAATAAATAAAAATCGTTATATGAAATTTTCGCTGAAAAATTATCCGCGATTTAGCGCGGGTTAGAATCTAGTTTTATTTTTATTTATTAGACTTGACTCATATATATCACTAAAAAAATTGTCACAAAACTAACCCACAGAAATAAAATCCTAAAATAACATTTACTAAACAAGAAAAATAAATAAATATTTTAATCATAAACCTTAATCCTTATCCAAATACCTCAAATACTAAACTTTAAATTGTACGAACTAAGCTCTAAGTCCAAATGTAAAATATATATTCATTATATAGTTTATTATTCACATTTCCTAATATTAGCATATATATTTTTATAATTAATTAATCATAGTTATAATACAAGGTAGATAAATATCTTTAGATAGTCCTAAAAACGTTTTTGTCTTAAAATTAGCCTGTAAGAAGAAAAATGAGCAAAATACGTTTTATTACATTGTAAAATATACACTTATATCCATATGGTTAAGTAAACTAGATTTATGGTTTACAATTATGGGGTGAAGTTTTGGAGGTAGGTTTAAAATTTTCAAAATAATTAAAACTTAAAAAAAAAACAAAAAGAGTTATTTCAAAGGCCTATTTGCTATCTAACCAAATTTGAAAGTGAAATTAAGTAGATAGTATTGATGTAGACATAACGAAGAATCTATTATTTACACCTGAAATGAACCGGTTATATCTTTCCCATTAGGAGTTACCCAATAGACATGATGTATCACAAATAATTTAAGGTCATGAGTGACCGAAAACTATCCCATATGAGAGAAGAAAAAGACATCCACGTTACATGTTTATTGAGCACATGCATATGCATTGAATATTTTATTCCATATCGTCGAAGTAGTATAGGAAAATTCAAAGCACACCCACTATCTTTAAATACTAAACACTAACCAACACAACTCCTAAATACTAAACACTAAATCCTAATTATTAAACCCTAAACCCAAATATAAATTATGATTACTTGACTGAATGATAGTAAAATGAATAGAAAATATAAGATTTTTATTAAAGAATTTATTCTATATCACGGAAATAGTATAGACTCTAACCCCCACACAACTCCTAAATACTAAATCTACCTTCAACTTTTAAATACTAAAACTCTAAACCGTTATCACTAACCAAAACTCAAATGTAAACTATATTATATATTTATAATTTTAAATAAAATTCAAATCTGAAACTGTGTATAATATTTTGTGATCTTAAACTATACTATATGATCATCTGAAAATAGTATAAAAAGCAACTTGTGTGAATCCAATTGTGTGGATGTGGTTGCGAAATGATAAAATTGACTTTGTAAATGCTTAGGCTTGATCACTACGCATAAACCAAAATACGTATGAATGATACATTTACAAAATATACCTCATGCTTATTCGGAGTTCATCAATTTAATGTTTATCTTTCTTTCATTACAAATCACAAATATTAACAAACATAAAACAATGGTTACTACACACTATCATTCTAAAACAAAACATTTTTCTCCAGCATCGAATGGAATATAACATGATAAATAGCATAGTACATTAGTATATAAGAACACGTCAAATAAAAGATCTGTTGAATTTGAACGGCACAAAAGACTGTTCTATTTTATAAATATAGTATAGAAATACGTTTATAAGAGTAAACTATATAATAAATAGTATAGTAACCTCAACAAATATGTACACAATATGTATATATCTCCTTCCTTGTCTTCATCAACCACGATTCTGCAATCTTATAGTTGCCTTCCTCAACTTTGTCATCTCCCTCGTCTTCGTCGATGTTGCTTCTTCACTCACTTCCTTTGCAGCAATCACAACTCTTCGTATTCGTCTTACTTGGTGTGGCTTCCTCACCAACATCTTAGTCGTTTTTCCTTCGTCGTGGCAATTGGATAATCAGCGAAGAGTCACCTCCGCGACGATACCATTGCACACGGTATTTCGAGTGGAGGGACATTGGTGGCTGGCTGAATGGAAGGCGGGTGACCTCTCCGGAATGATGAAGCAGAGAGAGGAGCATGGAGGTCCCAATGAGAAAAGGTGAAACAAACACCATCTTTCCAGGAACCCCCGAAGAAGATCTTGAGATCAGTGGCCTTCGACTGGCAAGATGGAAGCAGATATAGCCTCTTCTAGCAATGACGAGCGAGTGGGAATAACTTTAAGGAGAGCAGCGGAGATGCAAATTCTTGGAAAAGGGCGACGACTGAGCACCAAAACGAGTCTCGGGTATCAGATCCATCTCATAAGAAGAGAGGTCTAAGTCGGAGATGGATAAAACGCGACCATAACTCGTATCACCACTTGTAGGAGACCGCTTCCTTGACCTCAACTGCAACTCGAGAAACAACAAACCAAAGATGAAAGACTTAAAAAGGAGGTAGATGAGACATAGCTAAACACTAGAGAGAAGGAAGGCGATGCCGTGAGTAGTGGATCCGCCGGCGTCAGGATAAGGGTGGAGTATTGACATGGAGAAAAAAAATCATGCCAAGATGAAAAGAAGAATCATAGTTGGGCGAGTTGGTTGTACATGCTCCGTACAACTGTACGGAATGACTTGGCTGGCAAGGATTTCTTATGTAACCTATAGAGACTTGAGAGACAAGGAATTCAATCTCGTTGAGTTTTAACTACCTGAACACACGATATCGTTGGGAAGCAAGGAGACAAGAAGTGAATTGTTCATAGTATACGTCACATGTTTTACTTATGGATTGGGAGCCTTGGTGACTGTTTGAACATGTCATTATCCTCGACCGGAGCCACGTTGTTTATTCATTATCTTTTTTTATTCATATGTGTACTTATGCAACTTGCCCATATAACTCTTGCAACCTAGCTCATTCAGAAGTAAAGAATAGAAAAGCCTTCACTATTCTCTTTCTCTCTCTCTCTTGAATCAAACTCTCCTTTTCTCACATGTTCTTGAGTTAATTTTTCACTAAACTTACATAGTATCAGAGCTTCTAAGCTCCTAAAACATATTTTCTCTTCTGCAAATCTGTATACACTTCATTATATTTCATTATGTTGGTTTTATTTTTCAAAAATTCATGGATACATTCTATTATCCACTGGTCACTAGCTTTTCAAAATGGAGCAAAACAAAGCAGTGATGATTTTAGTCACTCTAAAAGGTGTGAACTACCTTCTATGGTCAAGATTGACTAAGAATGCCCTTGCTGGAAGAGGTTTATGGTCTCATATCACCTCAGGTGAGGCGCCAAAACAAACAAGCCAAGGAATAGATGGCAAGGAGATTGTGATGGTAGATGAAGGCAAATAGAGTCGAGAAGACCTCATGATGATGTCTATCACATAGCTCACTTGATGGCCCCATAATGAAGGCCTACTCTTACTGTGAAACTGCAAAGGAGTTGTGGGACACTTTGAAAAAGTTTTATGGAAACATTTCCAACCTGAGTAGGGTCTTTGAAGTGAAAAGGCCATCAACAGCCTGAACCAAGAGGACATGGAATTCACATCACACTTTGGAAAGTTCAGAGTTCTTTGGACTAGTTCTCACCCTCAACGCATCTTACAATGATCTTATAAACATATCTTAAGGGCTTAGAAGCTACCAAGCCTAGAGGAAGTATGTTCTCAAATCCAGAAGAAGCAAGGTTCAGTTGGTCTATTTGGAGGAAAAGGAGAACTCACCTTGGCTAACAAAGATGATATGGCATATGCTAACATGCCTTCTTCAAATCAGAAGATAAGAAAAAGACAGTGAATCGTGAGCATTGCAAGAAGGTTGGCCACATGAAGAACCAGTGATGGATCCTTCATCCACATCTCAAGCCACCTTTAAGGTTTAACCAAGCTAGAGCACATGAAGATGTTCACCAGAATGTCTAGAAAATTGCTCAGCCAACACATCAACAAGGTGAAGGGAGAACATGATTTCTACTCCACACATGGCTGGAACTACCTCTCAGCTACCACAGGATGATACTTTCGTCCGCGATTCAGCCATTGAGGCTCTCATAAAAGCTCTCAGTGAAAACTCTGGTAACATTGGTAGTAATGTTTATAATGCTTTAAAATCTGTTCATTGCACACCAAAAACTGCTAGACCATTGATCATTCATTCATGAGCCTCTCATCATAGGGTTATGGACGCTAGACTGATTAGTAATGTTCAACCTGCTTTAGGAAATGTGGTGATTGCAAATGGTGATAAAATATTCATTGAGGGCATAATAAATTTGAAATTGTTTGATAAGGAGTCCAAAGCTCTTTACATGCCTTCCTTAACATCAAACTTGCTCTCAGTTAAAAATGCTACTACTAACCTTAATTGCCATGTAATTTTGAGTCCTAATGAGGTTCATTTCCAGGATATTGAGACAAGTAAGATGATTGGAAAGGGTGTGAGCAAAGTAGACTTTTATTTGCTAGAAGACACAAACCTTAGATAAGATTTTCCTTCTGCTTTTAATTCTACTTCTGTTTTAGCTTCTGATATATTATGCATGCTATATTAGGTCAAACTCACTCTCGTGCCTTAGAATTGATGTTGCATAATTTCTCTTTTAAAAATGATAGTTGCGAGGCTTGTATCTTAGGCAAACATTGCGAATTTGTTTTTCCCAAATCTATGACTATCTATGAGTATTGTTTTGATTTAATTCATTCTGATGTGTGGATTGCCCCTTGTGCTTCTAGAGAAAATCATAAATATTTTGTCACTTTATAGATGAAAGATCAAAGTATACATGGCTAACCTTAACTCAACCTAAAGATAGGGTGTTAGAAGACTTTCTAAACTTGCAACGCTATGTTACTAACCATTAGAATGCCAAGATTAAAATCTTTAGGTCTAATAGTGGTGGAGAATACACAAGCCACGCATTCAAGAATCATCTATACAAGCATGGAATCATTCATCAAATCAGTTGCCCTTACACACCACAAAAAATGGAGTGGTTGAAAGAAAGAATCGACATCTCGTCTCATGGAGGTTGCAAGAAGCATGATGTTCAACACCAATGTTCCTATAAGATTTTGGGGTGTTGTTGTTGTCTTAGCATGCTATCTTATCAGCCGAACACCAACCTGGGTCCTCCATGTTAGCTCTCCATTTGAGGTACTAACCAAGACCAAGCCATCAATTGATCATTTGCGTGTGTTTGGGTGCCTTTGTTTTGTTTCGATTCCAGGTGAACAAGGAAATAAATTAGAAGACAAAAGTTTCAAGGCAATGCTCATAAGGTATTCCACCAACCAGAAATGATACAAGTGTTATGCAACAGAGTCAAGAAAGGTTATGGTGTAAAGAGATGTAAAGTTTGTGGAATCTAAGGGGTATTCTGATGAGAAGAGTTGAAAAAACCTCAAAGATATTTTCCATGCACCCTCGGATAGGGCAAACAACTTGAGGAAAATCTTAGAGAATCTGAGAATTAGTCAACCAAAGGCAAGAGAACCACTTTCCCAAAAAGTTGCAACTATTGAAGAAGACATCCATATTGATCGGGAGGGGAGAAACCAACCAGAACCAGAGGAAACATTACACCAAGAAGGTTTTGAAGTTCACGATCAAAACGGAAATGAAGAAGAAGATCAGGTGCATTCATTAAGGAGAAGCATTAAAATCAATAAAAACCAAGAGCAGTCTCAAACCAATGAGAATGAGGCTGAAGAAGATCAAGTGCAGCCATTAAGGAGAAGCACTAGAATCAGGAAAGACCAAGAGCAGACTCAAACCAATTAGAATGAGACTGAAGAAGATCAGGAGCAGCCATTAAGGTGAAGCACTAGAATCAGGAAAGACACATCCATGGTATCTAATTGGGTGAACACAAGGGTGCATTACAATGCCAATGCAGTAGATCATTCTATTCAGGCCACATGCTCTCTAGCTCAATATCCAGAGGAGCATCAGGTCTCATGAGCAACTTGGATCAAGAGTACATACCAAGATGAAGATCCTATGAAGGAGCAATGGATGATGAGGAATTAAAAGAATCTGTTGGTCATAAATCCAAGGCTATGATAGACAATGACACTTGGTATGAGGCTCAGCTTCCTAAAGGAAAGAAGGCAATGATAAGTAGATGGATCTTCACCATCAAGTACCAAGCCAATGGGAAGCCAGAAAGAAAGAAGACAAGGCTGGTCGCAAGGGGATTCACTCAAACTTATGGAGAAGATTACCTTGATACCTTTGCACCAATAACAAAACTTCATACCATCAGAATCATCATTTCACTTGCTACTAAATTGGAATGGGACTTATGGCAAATGGATGTGAAGAATGTCTTTCTTCAAGGGGAACTAAATAATGAAGTCTACATGCACCCTCTTCCTGGTTTATAATAGTCAAACAAGGCAATGTGTTGAGACTCAAGAAGGCTATCTATGGGTTAAAGAATCACCAAGGGCCTGGTACCATAAGCTAAGCACAACCTTGAATGAAAATGGGTTTAGGCGATCTGAGGCAGACCACACCCTCTTCACTCTCACCAGCCAGCAAGGTATAGTAGTCACCCTTGTATATGTTGATGATATCATCATCACAGGGAGTGATAAATAAGGTATACAAATCACCAAATATTACTTGAAATCTGTATTTGAGATTAAGTATTTGGTTGAGCTAAAGTACTTTATTGGAATTGAAGAATGTCACTCTAAAGAGGGGCTCTACACACTTGATCTTTTGAATGGAGTAGGTATGCTTGGAGAGAAACCAGCCAAGACTCCATTGTAATATTGCTATAAGATCCTGCGTGAGGGGGAGTATGAAATTACACCCTTTGATGATCCAAAGCAATACAAAACACTAGTGGGTGAGCTTATCTATTTGACCATTACTACACATGATATTTGTTTTGATGTGAATCTGGTGATATGCTGGTGCTAAAGGTTCATCACTGGAAAATGGTGGAAAGGATACTTACATATCTCAGTGGAGCTCCTAATCAAGGAGTATGGATGGGGTGCAATGGTAATACATAAGTGGTTGGTTATTGTGATGTTGATTGGGCAGGAGATATGAATGATAAGAAGTGGACCACTGGTTATTATACTTTCATTGGAGGCAACTTGGTTACATGGAAAATCAAAAAGCAAAGGGTGGTTTCATGTTCAAGTGTTGAAGTATAGTATAGAGCCATGAGTAAGCTTACAAATGAGTTGGTTTGGATCAAAGAACTTCTAAAAGACTTGGGTATCGAGATCACTGCTTTAATCACAATGCATTGTGATAACAAGGCAGCTATACACATAGCTTCAAATTCAGTGTTCCATGAGAGGACTAAACACATTGAGGTGGATTACCACAAAGTACGAAAGATAGTGATACAAGGAGTTATCTTACCATGCTATACAATGAGTGAAGATCAGCTAGCAGACATCTTCACTAAGGCCGCAAATACAAAGGTTTGTAAGTTCATCTATCCCAAGCTTGAATTCATTGACAGTACTCAGGCATGATCCTCTTAGCCATGGAGGCTCTACTCTTTTTCCCTGGTATGTTTTTTCCCAATGGGTTTTGCATGCTATGATTTTAATGCGGGAGTCATTCAAGGTTCGAAGCTTGACCATATGCATTGGGCCAAGCTTTAGGGAGAGTATTGACATGAAGAAATAAACCAGGCCAAGATGAAAAGAAGAATCATACATGGGTGAGTTGGTTGTACTTTGTGGGAACCAAAATCCGCACTATCGATTTCCGTTAATTTAGGAAGGCCAAGTAAACCCAGCTTTCCTAAAGGTCCCAGATTTCTGCTAAGCCAAACCGTCAAGCGACCAAACAATGAGAACAAACAATATAATATCAAATTGATTAAACGAAAAGGGAGCAAAGAAGATCTTATTCTGAATCTGTGATTTCAGCGTTACAACAGGTAAAGCATTGGCGGTAAGAGCCGTCGGCGAATTCGTAGTTCTAGCCTTGTAAGAATTGATTAACCAAGTTGAGTCGCAGCCCGATAACAGAAAAACGAAAATATGCCTAATTTCCCTAAGTGTTATGCTTGCTCTGAGTAAAATTTGTGTGTGTTTGCATCTTCAGCCTCGAAGTCCTTATATACTCCTCCTAGAGGCAGTTTGCTCTTTCCTCTTCTGCACTCGGTCGAGTTTATCGCTTCGCGGAAATCTTTCATTTTCCTTCGATCTTCGTGGTTATTTTTGGAAACTTCATATTTATCTTCCGAACTTAACATTTATCTTTTCATGCAAAATAAAAGATAGACCGTCATAACGATTAGGCTTGATTTCGTGTAAAACCGCGAGTGGGCTTCTAGCCGTTTTTTAGACCTTTTCGGGTCGTTTTTCAACTTAAGCATTTTTACGATTAATCAAAAGAGCGCTTCCGAAACAATGTCGATTCCGAAGAGAGTTCAAATTTCTCATATAGTGGAGGCAACTTTAGGTGTTTAGTTAACCGTTGTCATTTTACACGATCAACTCGAACTTTATACGAGGAAACGAGTTCTTGCGGTAAAGTTCCAAAGGCAACTCCGATCGAGACGAACAAGAGTGAGTTCAATCCGATTTCAAAGGAGGGAGCTAGAAGGAAGAGATGAAACGGATTAATTGATCCAACTCGTCGAATGGGCAACTTGGATTTCTTGTTCAACCCAACTCGCAGAACGGGCGAGCTGGATGGCTTATGCGGTCCAACTTGCCGAACAGGCGAGTTGATCGGCTTATGCGGTCCAACTCGCCCGTTCAGCGAGTTGGATGGATTGCTTGATCCACCTCGCCCGTTCTGCGAGTTTGACGACTAAGCCTTATAGTCGTTTTGTTGTTTCGATACTCGGGGATCCGTTTTTCCGAGGCCTAGAGTAACCTTTCTCGAGGACTTATCGTGCGAACCCTCTTTCAGAGTTCAAACGAAACTCAATTGTGATTTCCCGCTCTTTTTTCAAAATATTATCTCTCTCTTTTCAAAGAGGACATTTTCCGGGAAGTTTCTGACGTTGATTCCATCGTAACCGATTTTGATCTCAACGGTTAGCCCCCCAAGATCGTTAGAATCGTGATGTTCTTCCGTGCGGTTTAGGCAAGTTGTATAAGTTAAGTGGTAACCAACATCTGAAAATCCTAAAGTGAATAGTGAATTATTTTGTCTATAAGTATTAGGAGTAAGTTTTCAAATTATTTACTTGCTCATTTCCACAAACTCTTTTCCAAGATAAAAAGAATTTTCCTCTTTTATCTCCCCTTGGTATAATTTTTTTTATCATGTCTTCAGGGAGAAAAGCTTCCACCAAGTCCAGCCATGACCGTTCCTTTCTGACAGCTCTAGCTTGCAACACAACGTTGTTGGACCAAAGGTGGAGTTTTTGGCACACTCGGTTGATCCTGAGGAGGCCGATGCGTACTGGGAGGCCATGGGAAAAGTAAAGCCTCCTAGGCCCGAGACGTGGGCTCCTCCTCCATTTCGTGCTAACCATGTGGATGGTTGTCCAAGCAAGAGCTGCCCCAATGGGCTTGCTGCCATCCGGGGCTTGTGCAAAGTTCTGGAGTTAGTTGAGTTTCGTCTCCCGGAAGCTGGAGAAGTCGCCGGATCTCCGCCCGAGGGCTACTTCACATGCTATGAGGTGTACTTGATGCAGTGCCATCTATGGTTTCCTATCCCTAGAGTCATCATGCAGCTTTTCAACCGATTCAACCTGTCAATCGGTCAGATAAACCCGTGCAGTTTGCAGCACATCGTGGGGATATACTTGCTGAGTTACAAATTTGGTATGACCCTTGACGTCGACCACCTTGAAGCCATGCTGAAGCCCTGGGGGAATTCAGCCATAGTTAAGTTGAGGCCTTGGACGGGCATGACGATCATAATAGAGTTTGTGTCAAACAATCATGACTGGAGAGGGCACTTCTTCTATGTTTGAGTCAACAACGCATCCGTGGAAGCGAACGACATTCCCATCTTTAGGATTATATGGGGTCGGAAAGGTATTTCCGATCGAGTGTCCTCTAGTTTCGGTTTTGATGATGTCCGATCTTACGTGCTTGTTTTTTGTTTTGCAGAGACTAATCCTCTTCCGCCGAGTCCACAGGGCTTGAACACCGTCCGAGACTTTCTCCGTAGACTTCCATCCTTTTTGGCCACGTTTACCCCGAACCGGTTTCGCCGCGCTGTTGCTCTCCACCGTTCTCGTTTTCAGTCAGACTTGCCGGTCAGGGAAGGGTTGGAGTCAAGCATAAATGGGTTCATTTCATCTGAGGTTCGAGCGAGGAGGGAAAGATCGAATTTCCGCAAAGACAAACACGTTATCGTCGATGATGACGTGGCTGACGGGCAGTGCTTTCCTGACAACATACTTAAAGACTATCTCAACACTCAAGTAGGCGGGAGTTGTGGCGAACAGAACAATCTTGACGAGTTGCACGATTTTGACTTTCCTCCGGCTGTAGATGGGTCCGGCGTGGTGCTGGAGTTTACCAAGGAGTCGAGGATGGTCAGTGGGGTAAGTTTTGGTCCTTGAGCATTAATTTTTTTATATGGCCAAGGTTTTCTTGACTTTGAGATCTTTCGCAGGATCTTCTCATGATGAACCGAGTTCTTGATGCAAGCTGTCAAGAGGCTCGCATGGCTCAATTCAGAGCTGAGAGGGCTGATAAAGAGATCCCCCGTCTGAGAGACGAATTGGAGAGTTCTCGTTGTCGCTAGAGAGAGTCGGTCGCGATGGAGGTTCGTCGTGCCTATAGGCGAGGGAAGAGAGAGGTGGCAGAAGTTATGAAGAACTGCTGCAATAGGTTTTCATGCGAGTTCGAGAAGCTTACAAGGGGTTATAAGGATCTCGAGGATTATCGCGAGTGTCGTGGCACCGTGGGCGGATTGTACCTTATGCAGGACCCTAACTATTCATTTGACGTCGAGTATGCGAGGAAAATTGGGCGTATGAACGAGAGAGACATGGACTTCGCGATTCCTCGAATCGAGGAGGGATTTGAGAGCAGTGGAACCCTATTCCCATTTCTCCTGATACGGTGGAAGCCGAGACGGGAGCCGCCGATGAGATGGGCAAAGTGAACCAGCCAATGGCTCCCCTGGACGTCAACGACTACTCGCTTGGGAGGTCGATGACTGGTTTCTTTGGTCTCGACAATTGATCGTAAGGTTGGTCGCGACTTATTTGGAAATGTGTTACCTTGTCTTATAATATGTTTATGTTATTTGTTCATCTCCGCCTGAGTGTTGTTGTGTATCATGTAGTGGGACTATCCATGTGTGGCTTTGAATCCCTGCCATCTATCGGCTTCTGTTTGAATCGTGTTTATTATAAGAAGGGTTTCAAGAATGTTAGGATTTTGTTAAGTGTAGAGGAAAAAATCGAGTTTTCATCTCACCTTTTACCCCTCTTTATGGATCGTCCTATTCGATGCTCGTCTGAGATGTTCAAGAAGTTCTCAAAGTTTCAAGAGAGTTAGATGCGGATGAAGATACATGCTTTCAAGATCTCGTATCTTTTCGATATCATGCCTTGAGACGTTAGAGACTAGTGTGCTGGGTTTAGGGTAAGACCTAAGTTTAATTTTGGTTTGAGGCTTTGCGATGACTAATCGGCTTTCGTTTTACCTGTTGCGATTTAACCTGAATTCATTCTGATTTAAAGTCCGCGATAGGTTCTCGGCTTATATGACTTGTCTGGTCGGAGTTGAGCTGAACTCGTCTTTCGGCGAGCTGACTACGTACCCCTTTTGAGGATCAAGCCATATCGTAGTTCTGCTGTTTGTGCAAGTGTGTTTCTCGGTAGCCGTGTTTGTATCAACCGCGTTAGCTGCAGGATCGACGTCTTCTGCCAGATTTTTCTCCTCCGGTTGGGTTGAAGCGTTGGGCACTGAAACCAGTTGTTCTTTGGCTGTTGCTTGAGTTGAGAATTCTGGATCGTCTTTTCCGAAGTGTTTTCATTCGATGCCTGAGCTAGCTTCGGGCGTTTGGTCTTCGCCATTACGGTTTTCGTGATATTTCTTAGCTTGTGTTAGGCCAAGAAGCAACGTCTCGAGTGTTTCTGGCATCCCTAGATCGCATAAATTATGTTATGAGTGGGGAATTTAATGCCTAAGTTATAAGTCTGGGACTGCCTTCATGGCATTTAGCCAAGGCGTGCCCATGATGACATTGTAAATGGTCGGGTGGTTGACAACCGCGAAGTCAGCGATTTTGGTGACTTCTTTTACCGCAACGGGCAGTTTGATTGATATGAGGGTCATTGACATCGTGCCAGAGAAATCGGTCAGCGGTTTTGGCGATGGTACGACTTCCCCTAATTCGACGTTCATTCTCTTGAGAGTATCGCGCAAGATGACATTGATTGTGCTTCCCGTGTCGATGAGAACCCTGACGACCTCGAGATCTCTTATTACGAGATCGATCACGAGTGGATCACAGTGTGGCTGGTCGATCCCACCGGCCTCTTCTTCATCAAAAGTGATCGCTCCTTTCAGGATGTCACTGGGCGCAGACCAGGTCAGCATATTTTCGCTTGTCTCGGCCTTGCGCTGATAAGATTTGATGGCCGAGATAGTATCGTTGCAATATTGCGATCCATAGATGAACATGTTTACCCTGCAATGATTGTTGTCGTTGCCCTTCTCATCCTGCATTCTTCCGTGCTTTTCTCCTAATTGGTTCCCTTGGGAAAGTTATCCATTTAAGGAGCCTAGTCGTTTTTTCGGGGGCGGTCTGAATCGCACATGAGATCTTTCACACTGGAGACTTCGGAGAGTTCTCCGGAGAGCAGCTTTGTGGCCAACCTCGCACCAAGAACTTTCCAGTTAACGGTTAAGTGACTGTGGGCCTGGTGAAAGTCACAGAAGACATTCTCGTTGTATTTCAGATTTCAGGTCCACGTGTTGCTCGTCGTCTGACCTTGCTCTGATCTGGTGTTAATAGCATAGTTATGCGCTCCCTATGTTTCTTCTTCCCCGTGGTGGACGCTTTTATCGTTGGGAGGGATTTTCTTTTTTAACTTCTGATCCGACCATGGATCCTTCGACGAAGTCTTCATCGGCTTCCACTTTTATGACAAGACCTTCGTCTCTTCTTCGATGATGATGTAATCCGTGGCTTTGTGAAGCGCGTCATGGATCGTACGCGGCTTCTCTAAATTTATCCACTTCCTGAACTTTGATTTGTACTAAAGTGTCTTCTGGAGCGCGTTTATGGCCACTTTGTTGCTTATCCTGCTGACTCTAGCCATGACGGTTTTGAACCATTTTATGAAGTCGCAGAGAGACTCGTCCTCTCCCTGGGATAGGCTCCAATGGTCGACATCGGAGGTTTCTCACTCTATGAACATCGAGTATTGCTTGAGAAACTCTGAGGCGAGATGGCGGAAACTTCTGATGGAATTTTGCCTAAGGCAAGAGAACCACTCGAGCGCTGCTCCTCGGAGGTTTTCCACCAAGAGGAAGCATTCCCCAGCCTCTTTCAATTTCTTTGAACCTGGCTCTTCCCGTCGCGACCTAGAAAGCCTTCATGTGTGGCTTGGGATCGGTGGTACCATCGTAAAGTGTCACCTTGATATTTCCAGGATCCCAAACCCTAGTTTCGGTGATGCGAGTAGTGAAAGGCGTTTTGCGAGCCCCCTCAAGGAGCAGATCGATCTCCGGTGCGGTGCTGGTAGCGTGATGGATTTGAGACTTCACTGCTCTAACTGCGGCTACCGTTATCATGAGGTGATCGCAGAGATCGCGAATCTCAGAGTTTTTGCTAGCATATTTCCAACTTTGTCGGCGTTTTCCGCGAGTGTTCCGAGTTTGCTCCTCGGCTAGTTATCCATGTTTGACCCAGAAGATAGTTTTTTCTTCTTTGGTCATAGGGTTGTCAAACTAGGACTCATCCCGAGTCACTTGGCTCCTTGTGCGACGTGGATGTACGTCTGCCTCTTCGTCCGTAGGCTTCGACTGGCTGATAGAATCCACATTTACGCATTTGATTTCTCCTTCTTCTTTATCTTCCTCGATAGGGGGAAGGTCTCCCAGTTTTTTCTGTGTTGGCGCGGGGGTTACTTCGTCGGGATTTTTTCCAGACGGGTTCCCTTGTGCGTTGTCGGACCGGTCCAAAGGAGTTGTGAAATCGAGTATTCTTCCGCGGATTCGGGTTGTTCCACACGGAAGGACAGCCTTGTTCCTTGTTGTTAGGGTTTCAGCCTGTTTAGCAAGAGAACTCATGATCTTGTCTTGTTATGCCAACTTCTTTTCGAAGGTTGAGAACGTCGGTGTTAACCGCAATGACGTTTGTCGCTGGAGTGATTTTAACGTTGTCGTCGCGAGGTTATTGGTTGTTGAGATAGTGAGCTGACATGTTTGATCGAGTGTTGGTGGCTGAGAGTTAGATTGATCCTTACCCCCCCCCTCTCCTTTTAGCTCCAAACTGTGGAAACCAAAATTCGCACTGTCGATTTCCGTTGATTTAGGAAGGCCAAGTAAACTCAGCTTTCCCAAAGGTTCTGGATTTCCGCTAAGCAAAAACGTCAAGCGACCAAACAAAGAGAACAAACCATATAATAATGAATTGATTAAATGGAAAGGGAGCAAAGAAGATTTATTTTGAATCTGTGATTTAGAGCGTTACAACAGGTAAAACCTTTGCGGTAAGAGCCGTCGGCGAGTTCCTAGTTCTAATCTTATTAAACTTGATTAACCTAGTTGAGTCGCAGCTCGATAACAGAAAAACGGAAATATGCATAATTGCCCTAAGTGCTATGTTTGCTCTGAGTAAAATTTGTGTGTGTCTGCATCTTCAGCCTTGAAGTCCTTATATACTCCTCCCAGAGGCGGTTTGCTCTTTCCCCTTCTTCCCTCGGTGGAGTTCATCGCATCGTAGAAATCTTCCATTTCCTTCGATCTTCGTGGTTATCTTTGGAAACTTCTCATTTATCTTCCGAACTTAACATTTATTTTTCTGCAAAATAAAAGATAGATCGTCATAACGTTTGGACTTGATTTCGTGTAAAATTGCGAGTGGGCTTTTAGCCGTGTTTTAGATCTTCTCGGGCCGTTTTTCGACTTAAGCGTTTTTTACGATTTATCAAAAACCACTTCCGAAACGATGTTGATTCCGAAGAGAGTTCGAATTTCTCTTATAGTGGAGGCAACTTTAGTTGTTTAGTTAACCGTTGTCTTTTTACACGATCAACTCGAACTTTATACAAGGAAACGAGTTCTTGCGATAAAGTTTCAACGATAACTCCGATCGAGACGAACAAGAGTGAGTTCGATCCGATTTCAAAGGAGGATACTCCAAGGACCGGATGAAGATGGATTAGTTGATCTAACTCGTCGAATGGGCGAGTTGGATTGCTTGTTTGACCCAACTCGTTGAACGGGCGAGTTGGATGGCTCATGCGGTCCAACTCGCCTGTTCGGCGAGTTGAACGGCTCGTGCGGTCCAAATCGCATGTTCGGCGAGCTGGGCTTGTCTAATTCGCCGAACGGGCGAGTTGGATGGCTTTCTTGATCTAACTCGCCCGTTCAGCAAGTTGGAAGATTGAGCCTTATAGTCGTTTTGTTGTTTCGATGTTCGGGGATCCGTTTGTCTGAGGCCTAAAGTAACCTTTCTCGAAGATTTATCGTGTGAACCCTCTTTCAGAGTTCATACAAAACTCGATTTCGAATTTACCGCTCTTCTTTTTTCATAATATTATCTCTCTCTTTTCAAAGAGGACATTTTCCGGGAAGTTTCTGACATTGATTCCGTCGTAACCCACTTTTACCCCAACATACATGGTCCGTACAACTGTACATAATAACTTGGCTGGCAAGGATCTCTTATGTAACCTATAGAGACTTGAGAGACAAGGAACCAAGTTCAATCTCATTGAGTTTGAACTCCCTGAACACACAAGACCGTTGGAAAGCAAGAAGACATGAAAGAAACTGTTTATAGTATAAATCACATGTTCTACTTATGAATTCGGATCCTTGGTGACCATTTGGACATGTCACTATCCCTTGACCAGAACCACATTGTTTATTCATTATCTTTTCTTATTCATTTGTGTACTATGGCAATTTTCCTATAATAATTCTTGTAATACCTTATTCAGAAGTAAGGAATAGAAAATCCTTCTCTACTTCCTTTCTATTCTTGGCCGACAAAAATACTCTCTCCCTCTTTGCTCTCTCTCTCTCTTGGATTAAACTCCCTCTTTCTTACCTGTTCTTCAGTTCATTCCTCACTAAACTTACATGGATGATGTGGTGCCTCGATCTCAATGCTTGGGAGAGTTTTGAAAATTAGGGTGAACTCCCATCTATAGGTACCTTTGTTGTTTTACCTTTTAATAAATATTATTTTAAGTTTGTTTTCTAATTATGTGTTGTTTTTGATAAATAATAGTTTTAAATTATTTGAAGGTATGTCTCTTATTTATTTTCTTTGTATATTTACAAGGGTAGAATAATACTTGTTCTTTTTGATACTGCGAAGACATAAATTCAAAGGTCAAAAAAGTTGTTTTATTAATCAAATAACTAGGTTACAACGTATTAGAGTAAAGAACTCTAGTTTTAGACGTTAGCTTATAGTAAAAGTAGACGTTAGCTTAGGGTTTTGAGCTTATATTTATAGTAGATAATTGGTGTATCCAGTGGCGGACCCGGGATTGAGTTTAACATGGGTCAAACTATGTACATAAAAAGAAAAACAAGTAAAAGGTGTCACCATGGAAGTTTAATCCATGGTTTAGGGGGTCAAGCGCTGAACTTTACCAAGAGAGATACTGATTTTTTCAATGTTTTTATGAACAAACAATAATTATATCGATTTAAGGAGTGTTAGGTGGTTTGCAGAGTGTGAAGTATTAAGACGAAGCAGTGGTTTCGATTTTCAGCTCATCTCTTGCGAGGACGTGACCATCCTTTTGCTTGTAGATGGTGAAGTATGGGTACACGAGGGTCCGCGTGTATGAGCTGCTGATCCTTTTAGTTGTTTTCCCCTCTTCGTGTTTCAAGGTTTGACCTTGTGCCTTGGTCTCTCTTGGGTGCTGGCAGTTTGTTGCAGATGTAGTGATAGTGGTTATTGGCTCTATGTCTGCTTCAGTCTTGCGTTGGTTTCTGCTGGGTTTGGTTCCTGTGAGATTGTGGGTTCGGCCTATGTTGGATTGTGGTCTTCTCAAGTCTCTATTGTGTTCTTATGGTCTCAGCCCGTGCGTTTTCAGGTTCTCTCGAAATCATCATCGGATTGTCGTCTATGTGGAGCCTGCGTTTTTGGTAGTTTGATGAGAAATCACTTGCCCTCTCTTTAGTTATGGTTCTTCATTGTTGTGTTCATGGTCTTTTGATATGAATTTTTAGTCTCGTATGGTTTTTGTGGGTAGACTAAAGTTTCAAAAGGCTTTCTAGTAGGGTGGGAAGTTTTTTCTTTTATCAAGGTTTGTAACAAATTGTACCTCATCCTTCGTTTAATGCATTTCATATAGGCCTGGGCATAAAATCCGGAACTCGAAATCCGAACCGAATCCGAACCGAAAAACCCGACACGTTATCCGATCCGAAATATAAAAATACCCGAACGGGTCTTGTAGGATGGTATAAAAAATATCCGAACCCGAAGTGTTATTAACCGAATCCGAACGGGTAACCCGAAATATCCAAAACTAATAATCAATATATATATATATATATATATTTCAAATATTCAGTTTAATGTTTATATTAATATGACATACAATAAATATTAAAATATAATTAAATACCTTAAATATTTAATTAGTTATAAATAAGTATTTTATAATTTACTTGTTAAAATAACAAGTCTACTCTATATATAAGATAACACATATGGTTTACAAATGATGTTTGTTTTCATGATTGATTTAATATTTTTTTTTAATTTTATCAATTTTATGTGTTTTGGATGTTTTTTTATGAAATGTTGCTATTTTTGGATTTGTGTGTTTAGATGATTTTAAATTCAGTTTAACCATTATGTTTTTTGTGTTTAGTTTTTTTATTATGTATGTTACTTCAGTATAATCCGAACCGAACCGAAAAAACCCGAAACTGAATGATATATGATTACTTTACGGGTTTTAGGATGCAATACAAATTATAACCGAAACCGAAGTGATATTATCCGAATCCGACCCGTACTAAGAAAATTTTAGTATGGGACCTAGAGGCCTAAACCCGAAAATCCGAAAACCCGAAAGAACCGACCCGAACGCCAACGGGTACCCGAACGCCCAGGCCTAATTTCATAGATGAAAAAAAAAGGAGTGTTAGGTGACACCCCATTGTTCTACATAGGTCCGCCACTAGGTGTATCTCTTAGGAGTTAGGATTAAGAAAGATTTGTGTATATCGTAAGATATTAAAAGAATACATTTATTTATAAAATTCATTTTATTCTTAGGCAAGTGGTTTCTCCTGTTCAGTATGCAATTCGATGGCGGACGGCATCACACTACAAAAAGAAAACACAAGTTTTACTAGGACAGTTTTGCCTCGTAATTTTCTAGTAAAGGACACATTACTAGAAATTTACGAGGAAACACGTTTCGTCGTGAAACGTTCATCGTAAAGCTTATTTCCTCGTAAACTCCTAGTTAATTTACGAGGAAAATATTTCCTCGTAAACTCGTGGTTACCTTTTCCTTGTAAAGTCCTCGTAGGCTTCCTCGTAAGATCGTAGTACATCCTTTCCTCGTAAATGCGTCGTAAAGATTTACTAGGAATCTATTTTGAAGGTTTACGAGGAAACTACTTCGAAAATTTACGAGGGTTTTACTTCGATTGTTTACGAGGACCTTACTTCGAAGTGTGTACTAGAAATTTACTTGGAAAAGTTTTTCTCTATTAAAAATAATAATTAAAATAAATATAAATAATATATTTTTTGAAAATTAAAAAAACTAAATTATAAACTAAAACGAAATAACAAAATATTTTATATATAACTAAATATTTATAAGTTATAAATTCATAATATACAATTAAAATGAAAAAAAAACTATAGATGCTGCTCGTGAAATTGACGAACGAAGTCGTCATCCCGAACTCCCCCTCGTCCATGTTGCTCGTCGACGGTTGGGACTGTGGTGGTGGATGATGTTGGGTTGGAAGCGCTCCGGTTTCCCGTCTGACACGCAACGTCTCCGCCACTACCGGGTTCCGGACCGCCAAAACGTCTAGGATTTCGGAGAGAGAACTCACATGAGATTGCGTCGCCTGCAACTCCGAGCGCAGCTGAACAGTGACATCGTGTTGTTCCTGACCATAAGACGATGTCGCTGCGTGGACATCGTTAACGGAACCAATCCCGACGATACGTCCCTTTTTCTTAGGGGCGACCTTTAAATAAAAAGATTGATTAATAACATTAAAAAAAATTAAATAAATAATAAAAATTAATAGAAAAACAAATTATTTACCTCCTCGTAAATCTTATCCACTTCAGGAGTGGATAATATGACGGGTGTCCCAGACTGCTGAGTCAGCTGGGTCTGGCGGTGGTCAACCCAAGCAGCAACCTCGTTGTAGATCTGCACGGATCTAGGATCTACAAAATGGCTAGCCTTGTTCCGGTGGGTCCTCTCGTAAAGCTCTTTCAGAGATAGAAGAGCTCGTGTCTCTTTAGCCTAAAAAAATAAAAGAGAGAGATAGACCTGTGATGCTACATTTGAGCAACGTCCACCTTTGTCTCTTTTTTTTGAACAAAGGTTCATCACTCTTTTCGGGATATTTTTTACTGTTGTCTTCAAAATGCAGTGACCACAACTAACTACTAGTTTACGAGCGATCCTATCCAATAATGTTTGATTCTCACTACTCTAGTATGTATATAATTATACCATCAGCATATTAATATAATTCATACACATTATGATTCAATATAGTATCCGGACTATTGTTACTTTTTAGAGTCTGATTAAATGATCAACTCATTTCTTTAAAATAGCATTTCTATTTCAATAATATAGCTACAGTATCTTTGATCAAAAAAACTACCAACTATCTAAACATTTTTTTGGAAAAATCGCATAAAAGAAATCTTTGAAAGTGACACTCACTGGCCATTTTAAATCTTGAACTTTTTTGATTATCATTTTAACTTTCAAAATGGCAATTGTAAACACAATAGACTTCGAACTTTCGGCTAACTGTAACATCAAGTTAAAAGTTTGACATGTAACAACATGTAAAATATGATGATGTTTAGTTTTTCCAAAAATAATTAATTATTTAATTAATAAAATAAATAAAAATAAAAAATAAAATAAATAAAAATCAGATAACCAAAATCAAAAAATCAAAAAAAATAGAAATATTCAAAAATAAATCAAAAATTAAACGCGTTGAGTCTGTACGGCCCCACGGTGGGCGCCAATTGTTCGAGGGTCATTTGGTGATAACTCAGGTGAACAATATATATAGAGAAAAGGGTCGAACAGGAGCGTTTATTTATATATCGGGATGAAGAGATTACAATAAACCGAAAAGTACCCAACGGCGAGAAAACGTACAGATGATAAACCTTAGTTCTAACCGCAAATGTATATGTCTCAGTCTCTGCCCTTTCCTTCGTTAATCTCTCCTCCCTTTTATAGCTTCTGTCCGGATGGGACTTGACCTAGCTCGTTCCTGACCAATTGGGCTTTGTCGACCTTTCGGGCCTGACGAATGAATACTCGTCCCGAGTAGCCGAGTCGATCCTTTTCGATATGTCTTTTGCTCGGCTAAAAGTAGTCTGTAGCCGAGTCTCAATAGCCGATCACAGGTCTTTGAGCTGATGGTTTCCTAATTAATTGGGTTGGGCTTTTTGTTCGATGGGCTTTGTGGATGATGTAATCTATCCCCAACAAAAGCTAACGATGAACTCCTTTCAAATAAGGTAGAGTATGAAGCAAAGCTCAACGAGATGGAGAAAATGTTGGAAGGATTTGTGGCGAAATCCAAAAATCTAGAGAATGAGAAGAGGAAACAATAAAATGTCAATGCAGATTTAACACAGGAGTTTACAACGCTTGAGGATGAGATTGAGATCTTGAGACTTGAACTGGAAGAAACGAGAAGGTCGAGGACTGAAGTCGAGGCATCTTTACAAATACGGAACATAGAGAAAGATGAGCTATCAAGAACGATCGCGTCGATGAAGAAAGAATCAGACTCTTTGGCAGAGGAGTTGCAGGAAATGCAGCGTATCAAAGATCAATAGGAAGCAGTCGTTATCCTTTTGAAATCAGAAGTAGAAATTGCAAGATCGGAATGTGATGATCTAAAGCATTCTTTATCCAAGAATGAAACAGAGAGCGAGAAACACAGAAGAAGCAACAAGGAAAGAATACTACTTTTCGAGGTATGCATCTAACACTAGAACATTCATCACTTGTTAAATATTTTGATGTTGATGCCAAAATGTTTGTGATCCAGGAACACATCAAACATAAGGAAAATGCTTTAGAAGTCTCTTCAAAGATGTTCATAGAGAAGGAAAATGATTTGAATAACCAAATTAAAGAATTGGTGACTAAACTCAACAAATTAAGTTCAAATAGCCTAGAGGTAAAGATAAGTAGAGAACTAACCTATTAAAAGAATCAAATTGCATTCTTACTACCTAAACACTAGAACATAACTCTGGTTTTCTAAACAGACTCTTAAATCTCTGCATGGTCAAGAAGAAGATATTTCCTTGCAGAACAGTGAAGTACTGTCATCAAACAAGAGGTATGTTCATGAACCAATACAATCTAAGGAAACTACCACTCATTTCTGATTGTTGATTTTAGTTTCCACCGTGATAATCTTAAGGACTTGGTAAATGAAGTGGCGTCGTTAAAAGAGCAAAATGGAGTGATGGAGATGGAGTTGAAGGAGATGCAAGAGAGGTATTCAGAGGTAAGCGTAAGATTTGCAGAAGTTGAAGGTGAGAGACAACGGCTTGTCATGACTGTACGTAATCTGAAGAATGCCAAGAGGGAGTTAAAACCAAATATTCTCAGGACCACAAATATTAAAAGATCGTAAAAAATTCTTTCCTTTTCAATATATAAATAACTTTTATTTTGGTTTTGTTACATACAATAATTTTTTTTAGAAAATTTACTCTTTAGTACACATTTCATCTTTCAATTTACTCTCTAGGACACATTCTACTTGATACACACTTTCTATAGGTGTTTTGTCTATTTTGTCCTTGTAACCATGTAACAATTACTTTTGCTTGCTTTTTCTTTCTCTTTCTTTTTGTATCCATAGTTTCTTCCTCAAACTTTTTTTTCTTCTTTTCCTTATCACATTTTTACAAACTCAGTTCATCATTTTTAGTTCTTTTCATCTATCTCTTTTTTTTTCTTCATTTCAATTTTTCACACAAATCTCATATCTTTCACTATAATGCGTGATGGATCTCCAATTTTGCAAGATCACATGTACTTCCACTCTACCATTTTCTTATTTCCAGTCTAAGAAAGTGACGGTGTGATAACCAAAGGTGGTGGCGTGACGAATCAGTGTCTCCTTGTCGCCGATGGCAGAGCATGGAGGAGCGGTGGCGGAGCGTGGAGGAGGACCAGAAAAACTTATGGACACTAAAACCTCTGTTGACACTATAACACTACTCTTATGGACACTAAGAACTCCCAAACATCTATATCTCATGTTCACAATTCATCTTTCCATATGTATAAAAATGAAACAAAACATCAAATCACAAATCAAGTGAATCACAACAGCAAAAATTTTAAAATAGGAAGGAAACAGATTTTTTAAAAACAAAGTTTCTTAAAAAGAGTGTATTTGTGGACACTAACAATAGAAGTTCAATGTACATAACGACTACTATCCTCACTGACAGTGGACTATGAGCACGCAAAACTATATCCACCTAATGGTGTCAATCCATTTTGTGGATACATTGGTATATAGAATTCCAGCGAATAAATATCCATAATGTTCAAAATCAAAAGCATATAACATCATCCATCACATTTCATTCATATACGCCCGCCCACAAAACACTATTTTGTTTGTCCGACTCATTTACCCATGACTTGTATGTCCATGAGTTGTTCATCCATGACTTATATGTTCACACTCTTCATGTACAAGACTTTTCATTCTCTCTCTTATCTCGAATCTAAACCACTTTCCCAAATACAAGAACACTATTTATCTACACGTTTACAAATAAATCTCTATTCACCATTCTGCTGTCCACATTTTTTCTTTTTTTTTGTCTATGTCCACACTTTTTGTATACATGTTAATATATATATATATATATATATATATATATATATATGAAAATTGATGTTAAGAGATAGAGAATTTCATATATAACTTATTGTAACAATTATAATTACTTTTTATATCTTCAAATTTGAGATAAAAGTAAATGAAATCTAAGGTGGAATAAAAACAATAATAGTACAATATATAATAATTAAAAAAATACTAACATTTAACTCTATAAGGAAGAGATGATGTTTATGTCTGAAGCGATAATAGCACGTTGGATAGGGGGCATTTCTGTCTGAAATGTCTCTCAAAACTCTGTAAAACTGTCCCTCAAGTATGAAGTGTCTCACAATGTAAAAAAGACAGAAATGTGTCTTATAGTGTAACCAACTCATTTTTTACGTTGCATATGTATTCTTTTCTGAGAAGACGTTGTATAATATTTTAAATGTATCCCCAGTTTCAATCCACAGGACTAGTGTCTCAGCTGTATATGAATTTACTTGCATATATGGATCAAAAGTTTAGGTAGTAAGAATGCAATTTAATTATTTTAAAGGTTAGTTCTCTTTACCTGTAGGCTATTTAAACTTATTTTGGTTTAGTTAAACTTGACATGGAAGAGATCACACATTTCAGCTTAGCGACTCCACGAACAGCGTGAGTATTCCGAAACTCAAATATTTTTTTTTTCAAAACCTTTTGTCACATTTAGAATATATACTGACCTACAGCTTTTCGACAAATGCAAGGTTGCATGTCTCTCGAGTATTCAGTTAAATTTTTTTTCTTGAATGAATGTTAAATTATATTCATAAAAAAAACAGTTTGTGCATCAAATGCAATTAAAATTTAATTAACATGCCTATAACTTCCATGTTGTCTTCTTAGAGATTGTCAGTGGAATGAGAAAGACAACTGATATACCAATTGATATACAATTGATTTACCTTCTTGATTGAGTTTATGTCTCGCAAGAAGAGGAAAGGGAAGGATTGGCTTATTTACATGAATTTTAGGTGCAATCTTAAAGCCGAAAAACCATGACAGAAAGCTTGTTTATGAAAGATCATTTTGATTGTTCTTGAATTTAGGACATGCAAAATCTGAAAACATTGCTCGTACATAAATGTCGACTTAGACCCATGAACACCTAACAAGAGAAAGCGACCTCTGGAAAAGGTGTTAATTACTTTTATGATTTGAATTCTGAAATCTGCATCAAGACCTAATCTAGGTTTGCCTTAATTCAATCATAACATCTTTCATGCATTCAGAAGAAAGATTAACTTTGATTCATTCTTTCCTTGATTTTGTATTTGGATCAGTCTACAATTGATTTTCTGCTCCCTTTATCCTTTAATATTTCAAAATTTCCTTTGATGGCCAAATTAATCTAAAGGCAAATCTCTCAAATAAACATTTTTGAAATTTTTGTCACAAAAATAGACTTCAAGGAAAAAAATTACGAAAATAAACCTTTTTATTTTGAAAATTTTAATGAAAATAGCTTTTTGAGCCAAAAAACTATAAAATTGTCCCATTAGTATAATCATTCTCCTAATTGTCTCATTAGTATAATATTTTCAAAAATCACCATACTACCTTGAAATTACCTATATATTTAAGAAATATTAAAATATATTAAACATTTAACTAATTAAAAAATGAAAAATATAATCCCCAAATCGATTTCTGTAACCCTAATTCTACTTTCCCAAATCAAAACATTGACGAAGTCGCCTCTCTCCCTCTTGTAACGCGACAACAAATAATTCTCCAGCGGCGTACTCTCCGGCGTACTACTCTCCAGTGGCGAGCTCTGCTTCTTTGACAACACTCAGCCTCAAGCTCTTCATCTCTGCTCACATATTTTCTTCGCCTCTATAAGCCAAAGGGTGAACTCGAAGGATACCCCGGCGTCCATATCTTCTTCTCCGACGTAGCTCTGGTGTGGGTCTCATATCTTCTTCTCCGACAGGGCTATGGCTGCTGCTCTTAGTGAAACAAAGTGGTTTTGGCGTCTGTTGACTGAGCCAGGTGTTGGTAAAAGCTCTCCAACTCGTTTCTTTTGTGATAGCAAAGCTGCTATACACATAGCTGCTAATCATGTTTTCCATGAACGTACGAAACATATCGAAAACGATTGCCATTCGATCCGTGATGCAATCAAGGATGGTACTATTGTTACTCAACATATTCGTAACTATGATCAGATTGCTGATATTTTCACAAAGTCACTTGGTCGTCTGCAATTTGCGAAGTTGATGTCCAAGTTAGGTGTTCAGGATCTTCACACTCTAACTTGAGGGGGAGTATTGGCCATATATTCATGTAATGTTATATTTCCTAATGTGAATAAAGGAAATATACATGTAGTTATTCATACATTCGTTCCTCGACAAGGATAGCTACGTTTGGCCGACATGAAGGTCTTGTATATATACACTTTGTATTGCAAAGAGGAATGACAAGAAAGATAGTTATCTATTTCTACAAGACACCCTGATACAAAGCTCCTTGCGTATCTGAGATGATCTTAGGAAGAATTGTCTTCAACTGATTACACAGAATTATCGATATGATCTTATACTGTACGGAGCATAAATTGATTGGACGCATATCTTTCATGTGAGATGGGTTCACAGTCTAGGGAGAAAGACAAATTTGGGTGTGATTCTATCCTTTCGGCATGATGGAAGTACAAAAACTCATGAATCTCAGAGGTTAAACCTGGTGGACCCACTATATGCAAGAACCGTTGACAGAATATGCCTTTCAAACCGTCTTCACCAGGGGCGCTACTACATTTGACGTTGAAGGCGGTTGCTTTGATCTCTACTGCTGATACCCTATGAGTCAGGCGATTATTCATCTCGTTAGATACTCTGTTACCAAAGCCCAAAAACAGAGTATCTAGGTTCATCCGGTTTGAGCTTGAAAATAGCTCCCTATAAAACTCAACTGCTACATTCCCTTTGGTCTCCTCCAAAAAATAGTCTTGACCCATATCATCCAGTAACATCAGGATACGATTTTGGATCCTTCTCCCTTTGACACCATTATGAAAATATTTTGTGTTATGATCGCCTGCTCTGAGCCATTCCTCTCTACACTTCTGAAGCCAAAACGGTTCTTCTTCTTTTAAGGCTGAAGCCAAATTCTGCTTTAATCGTTTCATGAGATCAAACAATGGAGATACTTTAGACACCTCTTTTTCCGGCGCTCCTCTAAGATTTGTGATTTGTCAAGAGAATTCAGGTCAGAGTTCTTCCTCCAATATATAATTTTGCGTCGAATACGTCCCATTGTCTTACTACGGTCTTCTGCTCGGCTTTCCCAACTCAAGCGTACTAAATCTTCAAACCCTTCTCGAGAGAGCATTCGCTTTCGAAGAAATATCTTCCCCTAAACCAGCGCTTGTGGGCTGGTGGTAATGGAACCTCGGCTGAGGTGCCCGCCACCCGACTTCGAGTGCTGGCCACAGCGGATTTAACATGGTTTCCGTTTGGCCCCCAGGACCGCCTTCGGGTGGATAGTCGGACGCCCAAATAGTGTCCGGAGACCTGAGTTATCAAAAAAAAAAAAAAAAAAAAAAAAAAAAAAAAAAAAAAAAAAAAAAATCTTCCCCTAGGATGATAATCTATCTCAAGAAAAAACAGACTCGAATAGGGCAGTGATCTGATGCACACATGTCAAGGTATTCGATATTAGCTCTATATAACAAAGCAAACCAATCGCTATTACCAAAGCTACGGTCAAGACGACACTGAACCCAACCTTGTCTCTCAATCCAGCCCACGAAAGGCTGTTACCCTTAATCTTGCAATTTTGGACCATGTTTCAGAAATTCCAAAATGATGACTCACTGCATTCTGCACCACCAAACTTCTCATCATTAGAGAGAGTTCATTGAAATCGCCGAGAAGAACCCAAGATGCATCTCTGATCAATCCGAAAGACTCCAAACCTTCCACACAGCTTGTCTTCTAGCTGTTACTGGGTCGCCATACACACAAGACATGAAAAAAGGATGAAGATCCACACGGCACCTTGAGATCAATTATTCTTTTATCGCTAGATAAAACCGTAACCTGATACGAATCTTTCCACATCAAAGCCAAGCCACCACTCAAACCCTCAGGCTCCACTGTAATAACCTGATCATAACCCAACTGTTTCTTTAAACCGACAATGTGCTCAAACTTTTGATTTGTTTCCATCAAAAACACAAAATCCAGGAAATACTTCCTACGAAGGTCCCGGAGTTATCAATCTGGAAACTTTCTAGTATACGCGTATGATTGTTTTACTTTTTCTCTCACTTTCCCAACTACACATCAACAGTTCAGAATATATCATCAGTTTCTTATGCAAAATTAGGCACCATCAAATATCCTCAAACTATAAGAAGAGTACAGTTGCGTATGTATCCTCTGAGTGAGTTAATAATGTGTGCATATTGTTAATAACACATAATATATGAAAACTGTCAATCAGAAAAATAGTAATATTCACTTTTGCCTCTAAACCACCAAAACAGTGTTTATGATTTTGTAATAAAACTTTGATTTGAATCTTTTATTTGGATTGCCTTTGCGGAGTTATATAGTAATTAACTATAATCATGGTTAAATAGATAGATGAGTACTCGCTATGGATTGATGCTGAGATATTGAGACACCTTCTGTAAATCCAGAAAGATCTGATCTAGGATTTCTCTTAAAAAAACCCGAAAATCAGTGATTTGCAATCTGCGAAATGACTTGTTTAACAAGAAATGTCATATTTCTAAGAGTTGTAAATTAATGGTGATGAAAATGATGAATATATTATAGTTTGATTAAGGAGATGATTTTAATTTTTGAGTAAGTGTTTCAGAAATGGCATATTGCTTACAAAGTCATTAATTCTTACCAACTACTAAACCAATAAACTTGTTTACCTACAATGATATTACTACTGAACCGAAAATAAGATTATGTTGAACCAAGAACTACTTATCCTGTAACAAGATAAGACTAGGCTTTGACCCGTACATCCGTGCGATTAATTTTTCATTTTATTAATGTACCATAACTTTCATATATTATTTTTATTTTAATATAATATAGATTATACTTATAAAATCTCTAAAAATAACGTACAATTTGTTTATATAATAAATTTTTATTTAATTTTAATTTATGATAATATTATATTATTGATTATTAAATTAACGAATAAATTTAAAAATATTTAAATTTTTTAGTAAGATCTTGTTAGATTTTGTACAACAGTTTTTGTTATAACTAATTTATTATTAATATCTAAATAATTATTAAAAATATTAAAAATATTTTATGTTTAATAGATTAATGTAAATAATCAAATAGATGTAACTGTTAAAATTGACCTATTATGACTTTTTATGGTAGATAAAAATTGTATTTTTCCTTTAATAGAGAAGATTGGAATAAGAATGTACAATCTTTTCACAACCTTCATCATGTTGTCTTATCGATTTAGTATGATTTTTTGACTAATTACTGTAATTATGATCATGACAATTTACTTAATTTCATTGCAATAAGAAGAGGTATCAAGCACATCATGCTGTCACTTTAATCACAATCCACATCCTCCACATTTTATAAAACTCTCATTTGATTTTGACTGAACAACCAAACTTACGATGGATATCAAAATAACATAAAGCAAACAAATAAAAAATAAGCATGTAAAAATAAACATAAACAAAAAGAAAGAATATAAGCATGCTAATTTTGAAACCAATATTTCTAAAACCAAAGACTAGAAGAAAATGTAAAGAAGAGTTTCAAACATGCAAAAAAGTTTAGCATTCTTTAACCTAACTAACCGCTCTTCTTGTTCTACTCCATGTTGTTAGCAATGTTAACATAGGTAACTCAACCAAACCCTCTTATAATAGGTTGGATTTTTACTCATCTAAAATTAATAGGGTCAAACATGATAGATTTTCAATTATATAAAATTATGTTTTTTACTATTTTTAATAAATTAAATACTCATCATTTGCTTTCATTCTCACCAAAAATTTTTTATTAAGTTTTTAAAATAAAATCTCAAAATTTTGTTTTTTCCGCAAAACTATAAAAATAATTTTTTTCGCTAAAACTGAAAATATATTTTTCCGCAAAAATAAGTTTTCCGCCAAAACCAATTTCCCACCAAAAACCAGAAAATGAGTTTTTCTCATGTCCAAACTACAAAACAAGTTTTCTCGCCAAAAGCGGTAAAACAAGTGTTCCCGCTAAAACAAAAAAAATGATTTTCTCAAAAAATTAGAAAATGAGTTTTCTCGCCAAAACCGTAAAATGAATTTTCTTGTCAAAACCCGAAAAATGAGTTTTTACATAAAAACGAATTTTCTCGCAAAACTTTCCCGCCAAAACCCAAAAAATATAAAGTTTCCCGTAAAAACGTAAATTCTTGTTTTCCCTCTACGGCCGTAAAATCTATTTTTCCTATTAAACCAAAGTACTAAAAATAAATATCTAACAACAAAAATTGTAACAATTCTAGTTACCACATGAAATTCTCTAAAACATAAAAATAATAACTTGGATACCAATAGATCATTCCATATTCTATAGGTCTATTTTATGGGTTGAAACTACTAG